>JAHQCQ010045605.1:0-14547 GCA_023539305.1 Ilex asprella | reverse complement strand
ATCTTAACTCAATTATTTATGGTTGTGTAGAGTTCCTAGACATGAAATTTTTTGTTAATAGTTTGTAATTTTCAATTGTAAGAGCTTCCACAATTTATCTTTTTCCTTTAATCTGTTCTAACTCTTTACTCTTGGTAATGAAATATTTTTCGGCAAAATTTATTTCTTATCTTCATATTCAAATTATTCTCCATGGTCTTGGGGTTTATTATGACATACTTATGTTGGTTTTAGCTATGTATTCGTCATCTAACATAGGAACAACAACTAAATCATCCTTAAAGCATTTGTTGGAATGTTATGTATCTTATAATCAAACCAACATAAGTGTATCACAACCTGAGGTTGATAATTTTTAGATTTTTTATTTTACCAATTTTTCTTGACATCGATATCATGAAGTCTATCAAGAATGATCATTCTTTCTAGGTCGTTCTCAAAAGAAAAACTTCTCCAAATAGATCTCTCTTTTTCTTTTTCTTTTTTATTACAACATTCCTTTCATGTCCGCATTAAACTAAATTTGTTCGAATTTTACTCACGAAATATATGAACTTTCTCCATGACGTCGGGGTTGATGGTGGCACAATATTTGAATCAGATTTGATTCTTAGGAATGAACCATTCATTGGGTGTATGAGTACAATGGAGGCTGTGGCACGGTGTCTATGGGTTCTCGAGTCGAACGGGGATGTGATTGAGTTGAGGATGGTTGAGGTTTTAAGAGCTATGATGAGGTTTCAAGCTTGTTTTTTGAAGCCCATGAAGGCAAGGCCAAGGTTGTTTAAGAAGGGTAGGGTGGATGAGAAGAAGAATGTGAAAAGTGAATTGCCTGGTTAGGTGAATTCCTATTCGATATGATATCATTTGGTGCATTTGTATTGGATTTTGGTTTTGCTGGTCAATAGCAATATATATCTGCTCTGATTTGTGTTGAGGAGACTGTTCTGTGTTTCTATGTAGATTTATGTTCCAAAATGTGCATAATTTGCCACGTTTTTTAACTTGACCCTGGTGGTCATTTATCAAACAAAGGGGAGAAGTGGATGTCTATCGCTGGTTGTTTAACGCCACCACACTATTATTTGAAATTTTCCTTTGATTTTTTCACTTAATAAGGCATACATGCCTTGATCTTGGAGTACAACATCTCACAAAGAATAGAATATGGTTGCCAATTTAAACTTTCAAGTTTACTAACCAAAAAGAAAAACTTTGAATCTTGAAGGGCATATGGGAGGTAGTGCCTTGAGACTATTTTTACTTTTAAGTGATTTCAAGGATTTCAATGCTGCTTCTGTCATTGAATGAAATTCCTAGTTGACTTTGTTACTCCAAATGACAAAGTTAACGTAGTCTGTGGGGTGGAAGAATCTACATTTGTCCAAAGGAGGAAGGGTTCCCCTCAGTAGTAGCACCTTTGTCAAGCCTTCCGGCCTGTATTTTTCTTTATTCACCAAGCCAACTTCGATGACAAGATGGAGTTATAGAAATGGGATTCTTCTGGGAAGGAGGTGGAGAGGAAAAGAGAGTTTTATTGATTGGTATGTAGTTGTTTGCTGGTGAGATATTGGAGATTGGAGGCACAGAAGTTGCCAGTCAGTAGTTAAGCCTGGTTGAGGAAGTGGTTGTGGAGGTTCTCAATGGATGAGGACTCAATGTGTAAGAGGGTTGCAAAGGAAAAGTACTGCTCTACGTGGAGTGGATGGAGAACGTCAGACATTAGCATTACATACTGTTTGGATTCTTGAAATGTATCACGAGCTGCGTCAGAGAAATTTTCCAAATACATTGGATTTTTGCTAGGTAATTGGACTAGAATCAGGTTTATACATGGTGTTTGGTGAGGGTATAAGGCTCTAAAAGGAGACATTCCTGGAGTTATATGCAATTACTGTTGAAAGGAGGCTTCATCAGTTGACATCATGATTTTTACTGTGGAGGCAGCAGCAGTGTGTGATATGGAATTTTGCAAGATTTTACAGAATTGGTGGTAAGGTTGGATTGAAATGTTTCTTGAGGTGGTGTGGAGGATGCTTGTAGTGCCTAAAGCAGGAGATCTACATTCGTGTTAGCAAAGGAGAGGCTTGCTCTTTCAAGTGCCTGTCTTTATTTAGATGGCTGCTCAAAAAACTATTTTGACAGGGGACAACTTGAGGAGAAGGATATAGGTGAATTGGTTCTTTATGTGCATAGAAGTGGCAGCACAAAAAACATCTTTTGCTGCTTCAGAGGTTGGCAAGAGGGTTAAATATTCTTTCAGCATACAAAGTCCATTCCTTCTGGTTCATATAGTTGGGTGGACTTCTTGGGGACGTGTATTCACGTGTAGATAAATAGTCGAGTTTGTGTACGTTCAGATAATGCGTGGTTCATATATCCCCCCCGGGGGGACTTTAGTCAACTGTCAAGTTTTTGCTCACATCTTGTCGATCTGTTCATTACGATTGTTGCACTTGTTGTAACATAGCTATAAATGTGTTATTCCTTAATTTCCTTGTATTCTGAATGATGTAATAAGGATAATTGCTATTTCACTAGGATGCTTAGTTGCTTTGTAATTTCATAGTTTGCTAATTGCTATCATTATTGTGATTCTCTTGGTTTTTTATTTCCTTATTTTCACGGTCTAATCAGTTAAATGCTAGGTTGTGAGGCAAAAGTGTTACAATATTACCCTTCTGTTAGTTTCCATTATTTTTTTTGTAAAAACCACCCCATTGACACTTATGAAAAAGATAACGGAATCTAATAGAAGAGTCACATTATAACACTTTTGATAAGTTGAGGGTATAATGTGGAAAATTTAATTTTAAAGGTATAAAGTAAAAATACTTAAAATCTTTTAGATACAAATCATGATTGTCCCAAAATTGTTTATAAATATTAATGTTATTGAGACATAATTTAAAAACTTAATGCATTAAAATCACACTGAAGAAGAAAAAAAAAATGCATCAAAATTATTGGATTGCTAGTGAAATGTATTTAATGTCATAAATTAAAGTACGTGAGTTTCAAGTGTTTCGGGCATGGACTTGTGTATAAATTCACATACTGTTGACATCTCATATAAGTTGCATACGATAGTGTTAGTTTTATCTGAATAATGAAATCTACTTTCAATAAAAAAAAACAGTGTTAAGTTGGTCACAAACGAATATATGCAACGATGAGACATACTTCTTCCTCATGCCCAAAGTACTTGTGCGTCCCAAGTTTTAATTTATGACGAAAAGTTGAACGGCAGTCTAAGTCAATTTGTATTATTTATGTTTTTGGATGAAGCTTCTGAGTATCTTTATCTAATTTTGGTCTTCTTTTTAAAAAATCCTTAAATGAAGTTGTTAATCATTTTATCTTTTGATGTGTGTTATAGAGGTGGGATATGAAAGGTTAAAAGGTGTGGTGTGCAATTACTCTAAATCCCTGTCCCAACTTTTCGGTTACCTGAATAAACTTTAAGTTCGAAACTTCAATTTATGTTACGTTAGATTTATTGTCATAATAACTTGTACGTATTCATGGCCGCATGAAACTTCGTCGGGTCCCAACATTCAACTTTTAACTACCTTAGGTTAAAGATGACTGGGATTTAGGATCAACTGAACTGAAGCTCAAGATCCTTGTTATATGCGGATGTGATAGTGTGAGATTTCCAAAACTGCTTCCAAGGTGTGGCATTTTATTTCTTACGGTGCCGGATATGATCTAGCTTTTTCATTGACAAATGCATCTTTAGGTGCCTATCACTGAAGGGGAGCTTTTTGTTCGATGTTTATAATTCGATTTGGGGTACTGGCAATTTGTTCTATTGATTCATGAAGTTTTGCATTTTTTTTTCGTTTTACCCCCTTATATCATTGCCAAATTTCATTTGCAGGCATCTGTCGGAACTATTTGCTAGATACAGCAGTGCAGAAGGGTTCTTATTCCTCCAGGACAACACTATTCTTAATTACTGGAACTTGCTGCAAGCAGACAAGCTTAAGCTCTGGATCACAGACAAGGTAAACGAATAGCAAAACTCTTGTCTCCTCTATCACCCATTTTTGTCTGTTGTTTGCAAAAAGACAATTTGAGGGCTTGAAGAATATTAATCTTGGTAATGCATGGGGCAATTAATGCTGAATGGTAAAAGGCTAATTTAGTTTGAAGAAACCTATATATGTACGATTAAAACAATAAATTAATGCTATTGTCTGAATGAATGACCAAGAATAATGAGTCAATATGTTTACCATCAACAACCAATAATCTTCTCTCTGTCTCTCTCTAAAAAACTCTATGCTTGTAGGTCTCCAAGTCTTGGACTGCTGTCCCAATTGATGGCAACTCAGATTGGTTTAAACAACAAGCAGAATTGGTAGATAAAGTTGTTAGTACAATGCCAGTTCACTTGCAAGTCAATTACAAAGAATCCATCAAAAATGACCAGAGCCTTACAATATGTAATTCTGAGCTATTCTACATTCCTCGGAAATTTGTAGCAGATTTCAGCGATCTTGTAAATCTAGTGGACAGTCTTGATATCCATCACAAGGTTGCAGTACCACTGTTCTTCATGGCAATGGATTCGCCTCAGAATTTGGACTCAGTGTTTAATGCAATGATTTATGTGCAAAAACCGCCTACTAATTCTTCAACATTTTATTCTGCCGAAGTGCCTGCAATTCACCCTTGGAATGTGGCCAGTGAGCAGTAGTTCATAAAGTTGATTAGAATAATGGCCGCGGGAGATCCACTGCTAATGGAGTTAGTGTGAGGGTAAAAACAGTTTTTCGACACAAAACAACTCGCAAGGGAAGAGAAAAACATGTACAACATATGTCAAGTGTCACACCAAATTCTGCATTTGTTTTTTGTTTTTTTAAGTACTATTCTTTCAAAGGGGAAGGGGCCTTTTGTAGATTTCTGTTGTATGATTGTCATCTGTAGGGGATTTACTTTGTTGATGCCTTCTCTTCTCATAGGCAATTTAAAGCCTCTAAAGATCTTCATTCACTTTTTCCTTTGGCAAGGTGAAGAACCCTAATATCCAGTGGGATTGGATTAAGTACAGCTAGAAACATAGTTGATAATTGTTAACTCTTCAAACTTTTGCAAGTATCTTTGTGTTATATCATTGTCCGTGTGTTTTTTTTCCCATGAATTGGTTGTAGGAGTTGAAAACAGATGACTAGCTTCGCTAGTAAGTAAGGTAGTTTTGCTTCCTGTTAGAGACTAACTTTATTCTGCATAGCCTGACTCTATTCTTTCAGAATATTGGCCTTGGTTTAGCTCCCGTTTTGCTTTAGCTATGAACAAGAACTCCAGGTTCAAACCGCCAACTCCAGCTTGGCTTTCTTCTGGCCCACTTTTTGCCCTTTTTATTTGATAATATGTATTATATTCATTGTGATGTTACTGACTCGCATCAATGTTGATAGCCAAAATATTTTCAAGGACCATTACGCGCTCAATTGCCAATCATGCTTCTCATGAATGTCTTTGGCTATATTGCGGTCACATGTAGGATGCATAAAAAGAGAATGACATAATCCCAAGTAGTCACTACAAATGCACAATTTTATGACAGTAAAAGCAACCATATTCAAACTCATCTATCACCTTTCGACCTAGTAAACATGAAAAATTAGTAAGAGCAAAGACATAATGACCCCCACTTTCATACACTCAGCAGCAAAATAGCTACCCTGTCCATTACTCAAGATGAATAAGAAAAATTTCCACATGTGCGACAAAAATGGATTAGCAACTCTGCCTCGTAACGTTTCCCCAAAATTTCTGATATCACCTCAAAAACATAAGACAATCAGCAGGAATGATTCGCAAAAATAGACGAGGTACCAGCCAATTGCTGCCGTTGAAGTCAGCCTTCTACAACTTAGTCCACTTCCATGGTAGAGATGGCTTCATCCAAGATGATCTTAAGTTCTTTCACTCTGTGTCTTGTCAAAGCGACACAATCCTGCACCCAGCAAGCCTTCTCATTAGAAGCTGTTATTTACCAAACAGTATCATTTGTATATTTGACATCACATACACCATACTGGGAGTTGATGCCTGGAAAAGAAAAAAGACAAAACAGTTTTTATATATTTAACGGAATGGTGGTTGCTAACTTAATCAAAAGACCCTCAGTTTCTGTGGGAGTTGATGCCAAAAAAAAAAGTTTGATGGATAAGAAAAAAGAAAAAACAAAACAGCTTTTGTATATTTAACAGAATGGTGGTTGTTAACTTAATCAAAAGGCCCTCAGTTTCTGTGGGAGTTGATACCAAAAAAAAAGTTTGATGGATAAGAAAAAAACACAGCAACTTTTGTATATTTAACGGAATGGTGGTTGTTAACTTAATCAAAAGACCCTCAATTTCTGTTATTTGTCTATCTATTTTACAACTTAGCATTGCAGTATATCGGCCAAATGAAACAATATCGCTGCCAAGGTTTTCAATTTCACCAAAGGAAAACTAAATGCACCTTAGTCGCACAAAACCATTTCAAGACCCTCAATTTCTATTATATGTCTATCTATTTTACAGCATGAATGTGCAAAACCATATTTAGAACATTTTACATGTCTTCTTAGTTACGTCATTTGGGAACTTCAACACCCATCATCATATACATATATTCATATGAACTTGGAGCAAACTAACATGTATAGCTGATGTGTAGGCAAGAACTGGACCCTGGCTTGTAAAGAGACACAAGCTGACCAGCTAAATTAATTACCTCAGTAATAAGAGTTTCCATGATGGACTCCTCTTCTGCCGTAGGGTCTGCCAGGACATAATTCTTGTGAAGTATGCACATTAAGGAGAACGGAATGCTTCTCAACTTGAGCTTCCTCTTCTCTTTGTTGACCGGCTCCTTTTCCAATTTTCCTCCCTCGTTTTCCTCAGATATAACTACTATTCTTCCATCATCATTCAGAGCAACTACAGGAATTTGTACTGCAAAACCAAAAATTTTACAAATGTGTTGAGAGTAACATACTAGACAAGGCTTTGAACTGTAAAGAAGCTCAGTTCAAGTTCGATTATTGTAGGCACAACCCATGAACTTTCGGGCCATGTGTGACCCATGAACTCTGGGTGCAAGAGATGTCTACATTGGCAAGCATTAGTTCACTTTTATGATTTTAGACAAATCCACTAAGAAAATTTAGGCAATAGAAACATTTTTATAAGAATAACAAAATACTTCCTAAACAAAAGATATTTTTGAAGTCATTCATTCATTACTGGAAAATTTGTAGTTGTGGCTCTAGCATTGGTTAGTTACGATGATACAAGCTTCACAACTCACATGAGAAAAAATATGCATATAAGAAAAGAAAACATGAGTTATAATAAAATTTATTTCCTAAAACGATACTCCCAAGCTGTGATAAAGCCTATAGTAAGTTTGACAACTTATTACTATAGGCAGCCAATTGAAAACAAATATTAGAGCCTTGTCGAACTTACAATTGGAGAAGGCAGCAACTGCGGAAAGTAATGCAGTGTCAAAAAGAGCACCATCAGCATCCAAACAATATATGTCCTGCAAGAGAAGGAGATATGGATCTTTGTTATCAATAGAGAACTAGTAGTGTTATTTACAGTTTACCCAA
Organism: Ilex asprella; assembly: GCA_023539305.1. Taxonomy (NCBI): domain Eukaryota; kingdom Viridiplantae; phylum Streptophyta; class Magnoliopsida; order Aquifoliales; family Aquifoliaceae; genus Ilex; species Ilex asprella. Next base: position 6,926 of record JAHQCQ010045605.1, on the reverse strand, counting down.
GGCTCACGCTAAGAACACTCTATGACTAGTAACCAAAAGATTGAAAGCCATACATGCATGGATCACGCAATTCATATTCAAAAGGCTCAGATCCAACATCATTTATTAAAGACATGCTTCCCGAATTTATCTTAATGAACGAAAAAGGCAGAATTTGGAAAACATTACCAGGTAAGCCATCCAAGCAACTTTCCCACTGACCAGTGATAATTCCTTCATATTGATCGTGCCAGAACTACAACCGAATAATCAGTCATTTAAAGACAACCATAAACCAGACCCAGAAAATACAAGGGTAAGCATATTAGGGAAGAAATACTTTGTAGAGCCAGGAAGGCATGCGTAGTGTTGTATTAAAATTGTCAAAAACATCACAAACTGGCGAATCACTACGATAGTCTCAACAAAAAAAAAACCAATCCACACCACTATTATAATAATGTTGAGAAGTATGATAACACCAACAATAACTGATCAACAGTTTCTGTTGAATGGAAAGTTTGGTACTAGTTATGCCCAACGAAAATTGTCATTATGCTCGATGAAAAAAATGAACTGGAATATTAAGCTTCGGTATTTTACAGGTATTGGTACATTGCAGGACTATGTTTATCTTTTCTTTGGTTTTTCCTTAAAGATATTGCACGACTAAGTTAGTGATATGAAAACCTAACAATTGGCATAATACCGAATGGTAGCCATGATAGGAAATAAACAAAAAATAAACCACCTCTGGCGTAGATATACAGGATACAAACGTAACAATAAGCACAATACCGAATGGTAGCCATGATAGGAAATAAACAAAAATTAAACCACCTCTAGCGTAGATATACAGGATACAAATGGATTTTGAAGGCATATGATTAATGCTAAAGACAAAAGTTCTTCATGGATGCAGCAAAAAGAAGACTAAAGCAATACCAAACTAATATGTGAAAAATAACTACTTAGCACCCATCATAGTTCAGACAAAACTTCAGAAACTGAATAGCGCAACGACATGCCTTAAGATGGTGTCGGACAACTGCTTTGACACAACTGGTGCTACCTCAGCTGGCCTGCCAGGCCTAACAATTGGGGAACAAATTGGAGGCATGTGGAAATCAATGGCTGGAAAGAGAAATTTACATATTTACACCATATGGGGATGAATGTCAGGGAAGAACAGTAGAAGAAAATAGGCCAGTGATGATGCTAAACATATGCAGCCCTCATCTGGTGAATCCACCGTAGGTGTCATGACCTCCATTTTAATAGCAGCCAGCATGGTCTATGCAAGGACACAAGATGTGAGACTTTGAATTAGTTTTAATTGCAAAGTGCCATTACCCACCACAGATACCATGATATGACATAAATAAATCGTCCCAACACAACAAAACCTCATCCCACATGTCATTGGAGAGAGAGAGAGAAGTTGATGTGCAAAACACTTACGGTGCAACCAATCTTTGCTAGTGCTGATCCATCAGCAGATGCAACAGCTCCTGTATTGAAGGAGTTAATTAGAACAGGAATATGAATTTAGGCATTTCCCAAATCAGAGGATAAAATTACAAGTTTTCAGAAAAGAAACAAAGATTAATAACTAACCAAGGGCCACTGTTGTATCTCTAGCTTTTCCCAGTAGCCTTCCATCAGGTCGTATTGATTCAAGCAGATGGCGCTCATGAAAGTGTAGAGGAAAAAGGCGTCTAAAAGCATCCACCTCCATCTCTGATGACAAATCTCCAGACCCATTTGCAAAACCCATTCTCTTTGATCGACTTTGTCACGAAAGTCTCTGACTTTTGAAAACAGAAAAGGTTGACTAATCAAAACAAATTCGACAGTTTATCATTGAAATTGCACAACAATAACCAATGTGATGAGAGACTTCATCAAGATAAACCCTACAAACACTAAAAGTGATACGAACCCATTTATTTTATTTTATTTTGTTAGGACATTTATTTGCTTTTAAAAATTACAAGGCAAAATGGCAAAAAATTGGAGGGGCAACATTAGGCCAACACACATGAATGAATGTAGGATTTTCAATCGCATCGGATGAGGCGGATTCATGTCAAGTTTTAATGGGTTTCTATCAAAAACTATTTTACCTGTATTCAACTCATTTATTAATTTATATCTAACAAATCATGTCATATCGAGTTCGTGTCGTGTGCAAATCGTATATAACTAGTACATGTCGTGTATAAATCGTGTATAACCAATATATAAACGAGTCGTGTCATGTATTTCTTTTGATTGACTTCACCCAACCTATTTCGTTTATTAATCGCGTCATGTGAAGTTCACTCATTTACTAAATGGGTGGTTTAAGGAAGATTCAAACCTTCTATTCATGTCATGTTAACAGATCGTGTCATATTTTGCCACTCCCAATATAATGTGGTGAAAATGATGATGTTAAGATAGGTGTGTGGTAAAAATAGAAAAAATGGAATTAGGAATGCTCATTTTTGTAAAACAATAGAGGTAGGTAACATATAGAGTTGATTTAGGTGGTTTGGACATATTTATAAAATTTGGATTTCGACCTTGATTCTGATGATTGTGAGCATGACCTAGACCTTCGTGATTGATAGCGAGATCCAATTAGGTGGGGCTATTCCCACCCCATTTAATTTTTCATTATCAAACTACTAAACTCACCATTTCTATACCCACCTCATTAGTAACTAAGTCCACCCTATGCTACATACACCCCATTAATTTTTATTTTTTTTATTTTTTTGGGGAAGGAGAATGGGACTTGAACACTTGACCTCAAGAAGACAAAGTCTTTATGAGACAAGGAGTACCATTGGACCAAAGGTCCACTGGTACATACACCCCATTAATAGTTAAGTTTACTCATTCTATGTACACCTCTTTAATGAAAGAAGTAATCGTAAGAAAAAAATAATGAAAGAAGATAATTAGTTTAAATGCATAAATATATTTACGAAATAAGAAAAAAAAAAGAATCAAGCAAAACTGAAACAAAAAAAAAAAACCAAAAATGAAACAAGTAAAAAAAAAGTATGCCGAAAAAAGAAAAAAATGAAATAAGGAAAAAACAGAAAGAAAGAATCAAATCGAAACAAGAAGGAAAAAAAAACAAGTATAGATTAAAGGAACAAGCAAAACTACAAGACACAAAACGGAATATGAAAAAAAAAACATCAAGCACAAACACAAAATCGAACAAGAAAAAAAATAGCAAGCATAGATGTAAACCCTTAACAAGATAAAAAAAAAAACAAATGATCTGAAATCATACACATAGATACATTATACACACATATAATTTATAAATAAATTATTAAACTTGACAGAGATATCAAACATACCGAAAATAATGAAAATCCATATAACAAACATGAAATCAAACATCGAATTAAATTGAGAAGTAATACTAACCCATAACTCAGAGGAAAAATTCATATTGAAAAAGTGTTTTTATGAGTCAGAAGATGATATAGAGAATGAAACTCTAATTATGACAAAATATAAAATGAGTTTACTTATTAAATAGAGCGTATGTAGCATGGGGTGGATTTAGTTACTAATGGAGTGAGTATAGAAGGGGTGGACTTAATAGTTTGATAATGAAAAATTAAATGGAGTGGGAATGGAGATTTGTGGGGTGAGAATAGCACCACCCGATCCAATTTACCAATGCAAGCACAGGTATGCTAGTTGATCCAATGACGTAGGTAGCTTGTGGTTTACCCATAACAATCAGCGACAAGGGTTACAGAAGAGGCCAAACCAACTCAGGTATATCACAAATAGATAGAGTTGGAGCAGCAGATCCTACAAAAACAAAGACAAAGCCCAAGGTAGATTCAGACGCTCTCTTAGGTGATAATCTTTTTCGTTCTAGAAAATGAGAGGTGTAGTTAGGAGTACCCGCCGCAATGAGCTGAATTTCTCTGTCCGAGTCTCTCTCTCTCAATTTTAGTCCACTTCTCCTGAAGTTTGCCTTGAAGAATGAACGGATCGAAGACCTATTCTGATCTCGAAATTCACCATTAGAATCTCCCTGTCAACTAAAATGAGTCTTTGTACAGCTACCCGAGGTGCATTGCCTATTGACTAAGAAGGGGGGGGGGGAGGAGGCAGTCTTCGAACTCGACCTATCCACCACTCCTTGCCCACCCACGTCTGCTCGTCTGCTAGCGCTACCTAATTTAGATTGAAGACTGGAGCATCTGTTGTAGGAGTAGAGGAATGTCAAAATAAACTTTAAATGAAATAGCAAATAAAGCTATGATAAATTATTGTTTAACATAAAGCATGACACTTAATAGAGAACAATGACAAAACAATAATCGCCCTCAAAATATTGGAATAAAGTTTTGTTGAGTTGAAATGATGAAGGCGAATGAATATTATACCAAAATCAAGTTATCTAACAATAAAAGAAAATGAGAAAAACATTCGTAGCACTAGGGTTGCTAGGCAATTCTAGTAACCTTTCTTGAATAATTAGTTGAACTAAATCCACCTAAAACACCGGAGCAAGCAAAACAACCTAGAGAAATGTCAGCTTATCATAGCCAGTAATAAAGAAACCATTTCCACCTCATGTCCTCTCTTGTAATCCTTTATTTCCACATTTATTACATAGTATCATACTATCATTTGCTATTAAAAAAAAATTATCCAATGTTGTTTTTAGAACATGAAAAATAGTCCAAAACATTTGCAAATGTATTGAATAAATATATTGCTAATCAATATTCAAATTTTTTGTTTTATTATTAGTTTAATTGTTTGTTTTGTTATCATTAAAATTTGTTGCCTCTACCATAAATTTTTAGCTCTGTCCCTATTTTAGCTGACTAAGCCTCAAACAAACTTTAAACAAATTTAAGTGATCAAGAACATCAAAAGATCTTCACTTCCTAAAACAAAATACCACAGTCATGAAAATCTATCATGCTAAAATCAGGCATTTGTATAATTATTACTTTGTTTCTACCATACATTCCAAAGAAGTTTTTATCCTTCAAACCCTTTTTAAGCATCAGCCAATATATCAATAAGTTGATCTCTTAAATGGGTTATCTAGAGTATTATAGCCCATATCATAAGATGTTAGTATATGGACTGAAGATAGAACAAGAATGGGAAACCGCTTCCACAAGATGGATAAAACTATCTCATTAAACTAGTCATGACAACATCAGACTATTAAGAGTGTAATAGATGAAAATTCCCTTATTGGATAACTGTGTTGCATCAAAAGGGTGCTCCTAGCACCTCGGTCTATGGGGATGCCTTGCAAGTTTTTTTTTTTTTTTTGTGATAAACCATGATCCTGGACGCGACTTTCAACAAATTAAAATAATCTATATTTTCTATAAGGTAAGAAGCTCAACACACAAACGTGCATCACACAATTAAGTTTTACATGAACTTGTATCATCCTCACATAAAAAGATATTTATATCATTGGGAATTCAATTGTACAGAAACCAATACTCTAGGATTTAGATTCAGATTCAGTAAAAATCTAACTATAGTGCTTCATAAGAATAATCACTAGGCTCTTTTTGGGTGGCAATATTTAAAATTGTTAAAGGGTGTGTGATTTATCACTATATGATGACCTATATTGCAATACCAACCGCATTTCTCCCTCAACTGTTCAAGCATTAGGGCAACCACAAGTTCCACAATACTAAGATTTAACTATTTCGTATCAATGACTGGCTTCAAGTCAATTTTAGATGATATAATGGAGAATCACCAAATAATCACTTATTAACAAGTATATCAATCTCGTATATTTTCTCCTTTTCTTTGAAATCTTCCAATCCAATTGCATTTCCTCAGAAGAACATAACCCAGATAAAAAACCCAATATTTACTACTTTCTTTCTAGATACTATAAAAATCTGAAGACGGGTATTGGATTTGAACTTGTGATTTATTGAGCCCCTTTTCATACAACCATGCATGCTATATGCTACATCTATGTATGAATGTTTATATGTACACAGACACACACATACATATGAGGTCAGCTGGCTCAGTTTAAGCTCAACATGTAAATCAATCAAGTTAGTTTCTCAATGGCCTTGTCTAGATAGCCTTTTGCCAATTTAGTTCAGTCCTTCATTTCTAAGACAGAAAGATAAATGAAAAACATGGATATCGTTCACTCAAAATAATGTGCGTGTACAGAGAAAGAGATAGAAAGAGGGGAACTTACTTGACGGCAAATTGGGAAAGCAAGCTAGAGTGAGAAATAGAAGCAATCACGTCTGGGCTTCAGCAGAGAGCGGCAATCGTAGACCGAGGGTTTGGTTTTCTTTTCTTTTCTTTTTCTTCAACTGTTAGAACAAATCAATTGAATTGAACATGATTGTGACCTGACAGTGAGATTGAGTCAATAATTCTGTTGAATTAATTAGTCGGGCTGCTCGTATAATTAAAAAAATAAAAAAGTTATAAATATAATAATTTAGGTAAAAAAATATTAAACATAATTTAGGGAGAATTACGTCTAGACCCCCCTTGAGGTTTGTCACTTAATTACTCAGACCCCTTGACATTTGAAATATTACACACAGACCCCCCTGAGGTTTATACGCGCGTAACACTTAGACCCTAATGTAAATATATCTATTAATAAATTACACTTAAACCCCTATAGAGTTTGTAAGTATATAATACTTAGACCCTTTAAGTTTAAAATATTATACTTAGACCAAACATACTTCAATCAAAGATAGAATATCAAATATTTTAAATTTTACAACCAAAATTTATGTTCATTTGTATCATTTATTGAAATAAAATTAAAATTAAAATTTTATTTTTTTTCTTAAAAAATCACAATTAATATACAATTATACTATCTATTAGAATAAAGCAAAAAAAAATCAAATAAGGGGTCTAAGTCATTCATAATAGAACATAAA
>JAHQCQ010045604.1:0-14564 GCA_023539305.1 Ilex asprella | reverse complement strand
TATAAGAGACAGAATTTATATAATATTATTTATAAGATTTTAAAAAATTATTATTTTTTATCTACAATACCCGTTAAATACTTATTTTTTATCTATAGTATTCGATAATCGTGTTAATTTGACTCATTTATTACTTGTGTTAACTAATTGTGTTATTTTCGAATTTTGTATTAGGTCAGATTCGTATTAATGGATAAAATTGACACCCCTATGTGCGAGGGTGTGCACCTTATGTGTTGACCTTAATATTTTGTCATTAAATTGACAGTGAATCTTACAATTAGTTAAAATTTACGATTAATTCAATACCTATGATCCATCATCGTACCAAATAAAGTCGCTAAATTAAAGCAAAAATAGAATTTTCTTAGGATGCATAACTCAGTTGTCTCTTTTTTTCACTTTCTTTTCCCAATCTTTTTCTCTTTTATCTCCACCATTTAGAAGTTAAATAAATAATTATTGAAACTTACAAGGTCGTAATTATACTTTTTATTTTTGAATAAATTCAAATAAAAAGTGATTAGTTAGTGAAGAATAATAGATAAGTGACGGTAAGAGATACTTGATAGATTGTGATTGAATGATTTCAAACTTTAGTAATTTAAACGCGTATAGGGCCAATGTAATCCACGCTTTGTCAAAACAAACTGATATCACTTTTAATTGTCTGTTAGTTGAGGGGGGTTTAGTTCAAAAGTTTAAAGTAGAGGGGGTAATATGCCAGCTCCTCAAAGTATAGGGGTAATTTGCATTTAACCCTTGAATCTGTTCAGTTCTCAGTTATCAGTATAGGAGTGTGAGCTGATCATGATGCCCAATTTCAACTCTGGGTAATTTGGGAGTGAGGTACCCTTCAATATATTTTCTTCAAAAAAAAAAAATTGGTAGATTATCTATCGCGAATTGAAGTAGATCTCATTACTTATAAGTGAGTTTCTCAACAATACATAATTACTAATCTACCAAGCAAAGTGGAAGAACAAATATTAGAGGGGATCTTCGAGTAATTTGAATGGAAAACTTCAAATATTAGGCACTAGGCACCACATCATAGTGAATATCTGCAGCATTAGACATCGTTTCATCAACTATGTTATAGACCAGGTCTCCATATAGGCAATCGTCAACCGAAAAATCAAGTGGCTCCACATCAACACCTTGTGGTAAAGCTGCATCATTGAGCATATTGTCCATTCCAGATTGATGAAGTGGAAGCATGGAGTCTTGGCTGAAATGAGGTTACAGAGCTGGAATTACCGCTATTTCATCAGGTTCTGCTTCTCCATTATCTTGTTGTGGGTTGTTCTTGGGCTTCACTCTCGTTTGATAGACCTTGCACAACACCAAATTGTCCAACTGTAGGAAAAAACAATACTATGAGCTACTTTATTGAACTGTTGGTTAATCACTTAATCCAAAACATGTACGCAATGGATCACGAAAAAAGAAATCAAATCATGGAAAATCAATAATTACCACTTTAGAATTATAGATTTTTGAATCAGTTAGACATAAGTAAAATTACTATATACCTTCATGTCACCTGAAGCCCTACTTGGAATATTCTACAGTTTAACTGTGTATTCTTACATTAGCCAATTAGTCTTCCATTGAGATCCATCTCTAGCATTCTTTTCATAAAAAACTAAGGACTTTTTGTACCCGACTACCCGACCCTTGCTATAAATTGGTTTGTCACCTCCTGTAGCCTTCCACCATCCATCACTAGTATTTCGGTTAGGCCGGGTGCCATTAGCGTACCTCTTTTTCCCTTGGGGTAAAGAAACACATTCATCTTCTCCATGGAATTTGTATTTCTTTGTCATTCCAAGAAAACCATGGTTATTTATTCCAAGAAAACCATGGTTAAGTATAAAAATAAAATAGGGGCACTAAATCTAGATATCAAAAAAATATGAATAATCATCTTTTGAAAAAAATAAAAATAAACAAAGATAGAATCCAGAAATTGAACATTGTCATATGGATTATGAACCTAATATTACTTGAGACCCGCCGTTTATCATAGGATAGTTTTGAACTAAATCAACTAATAAGGTCCAAATAGTATTATTGGTATGTAAATATGTGTCAAATTAATGCATGTACTACGACATTGTCAATATTAATTGTGAACCATAAACCTATTAATAGAATTGCCATAAGGGATTTAAAACATTCACATGTGGATGCATGAATATAATCGCCATATACATAAATCCCTACACAAGATATATAGAAAAACTTACCAAAAATTTGCTTGGGATTGAACTTGTAGAGATTGACCTCTGATCCTGTTGGGAGGTAAGCATCGCTTCGAGATTTTGTTCGTCAAGTAATGAAAAATCAACTCCTGATCAGTGGGTTTAAACTGGAAACGAGGCGGAAACGAATCCAAGTACTTGTCCATGTACATTGACCCGCCCACGTTGTTCTTAACAGTAGCTTGTGACGCCATTCTCAAACCCTAAAACAGAAAACTTGAAGTGTAAGAAACAACCTGATTAAAAAGAAAAAAAAAACAAAAAACTGTGAGAGTGGCTTTTGGGTTCGAGGGATCACCATTGCAGGAAGAGAAAAAACTGCATTTTGATTGTTGTTGACAGTCCCCATTGCATGCGTTTGAATCACTTTCTCCATTCTTGAAAGCTTGCAGTGAGAGATTGAAAACGAGAGAAAGAAAAGACGACGGTGAGAGTTTGAAAGTAATGGCATGGATCCGAAATATATACTCTAAAGAGATCATGATCTGTTTTAGTTGATCCTCAATTCTTATTGGCAGAGAGATAACGTGGTTTCAGTCTGTACCCTAAAAAGATCAGTATATTCTCACATATCCGTAGCAAATTGGAGATGTTTGAGCTATGCGGCGGCGGGAAACAGTTTTACTCCACTCAACTGACCCATCAAAGAGACCTATCACACTAGGAATCTAAACTGCCCTATATTTGATTTGGTCTTAGAATGACTCATTGGGTTTCTGGTAGTTTCCATTCCATTATTAGGTCATTGCATTCCTTCAAACAAATAATCTATTATTACCCTATATTTTTGGTGTAAATTATTATGCATGCCTTGAGCTTTGGAAAAGTTAGAAGGAGATATCCTGCTATTTTAGAAATTTCATCATTAGTTTAAGTTAACAAATTAAGCTAAATTTTTAGGTCAAAAAAGAATTACTCCTTCATCAGTAGGACTAATCACTTAACATATCATCATTAGGTCAAATTTTTAGGATCAATTTTTTTTATTCAATATTATTGGACTAAGTGTAGGGTAATAGTGGATTAGTTTAAACACGGATTTCATACCCTATTTTGGAAAATGATGAAACCAGATGGTGAAAACATTTTAGAGCTAATGCGAAGATCAAAATCGATAAAATAGTTGTTGATGAAATAATAATTTTTAACCCTATTGGACTTAGTTAATAATAAGGTCCCATTACAATATTGAAAATCATTTTTTTTGTAATTGTGTCTTTACTTTTCAACCCATAAAAATGTCATGTGTATAATTTTTTTATTATACATTTTTTGTTATTTTTTTAGTCGATAGATGTGAAGATCTATTGGTTCATTCAAAACAAACACTTTTCTACCAGTTCATTCATGTTCAACCTATCGGTTCATTTTGGGCAAAAACTTTGCTATCTGTAGGTTTCGACTTACTTCCTTTCAGTTCATCTGTGTTTTATTCCAGCGAAGACACCTTTGGAAAGTCTATCAGCTGGGAATTTTAAAGGGCTTTTATTGTTGGACAAAGAAGAGAAAATTCAATCGATTATTCCCTACAAAAATCGGAGCTGAGCAAGGGATAAGGGATCGATCTTTTACCACTTTTTACACGTTCTTTCTTTTCTTCTCTCCAACCTTAGCATCCAGGGTTTTTCTTTAGGTTTTCTACCAGTTCTTCGTTCTTTTTTATTTACAAATTATTGTCTTTCTTTAGTTCTTTAATTCTTGCAAGTAGAATACATTGATTCTATTTCTTGTAATTGATTATAGTTTTAATCTCAATACAAGGTATTTGGTTGATTTCAATTTAAGTTCAAATTCTCTTCTTCAATGCAAATTATTCAATCTAAAATCGATGGTTGAAATTAATGGAGACATGATATCAACTCCAATATTGTAGAATTAACATAAAAATAATAAAAAATTACACTTGGGAAAAATTTCAACTCAAAAATGATGTCACTATTATCATAGACAAACGTCAATGATTTTGTGTGCCATTTCTAAAAGAGCAATGATATGCTGATCAAATTATTGTTCAAATTTTTTATCTCAAATCAATGCAGATGGTTGGATTAATAGGGTCTACTAATAAATATTTAATGTATGAAATTTTGACACATCGAATACAAAATTTGGTAAACAAATTTGGATGGCACAATTTTATCCTTTCTAAAATTGCAGAGCATCTCCTTCTAACTTTTCCAAAGCTCAGGACATCCATATAATGTACACCAAAAATAAAGGGTAAAATAGTAGATTATTTGTTTGAAGGAACGCAATGAGCTAGTAGGGAATGGAAACTACCAGAAACCCAATGAGTCATTCTAAGACCAAATCAAATATAGGGTAGTTTAGATTCCTCGTATGAGAGGTCTCTTTGATAGGTATGGAAATGTAAGAAGATAGATCGAGGAAGCTCATGAAAGAAGGTGGATTAATTTGGAATTTTTGATAGACTGAAACCGGGTTATTTCTCTGCCAATAAGAATTGAGGATCAACAAAAACTGATCACGATCTCTTTAGGGTATATATTTCGGATCCATTCCATTACTTTCAACCTCTCACCGCCGTCTTTTCTTTCTCTTGTTTTTTAGTCTCTCACCGCAAGCTTTCAAGAATGGAGAAAGTGATTCAAATGCATGCAATGGGGACTGTCAACAACAATCAAAATGCTATTTTTTCTCTCCATGCAACGGTGATCCCTCGAACCCAAAAGCCACTCTCAGTTTTTTTTTGTTTTTTTCTTTTTCTTTTCAATCAGGTTGTTTCTTACACTTCAAGTTTAATATTAAGGACTTCTAGTTTTAAAATAGCAATCTCTCTTAAATTCTTTTCATTAATTTTTCGTCCACTCTCACCGCTTCTCTCCAACTCTTCTCTCCCTCTCAGTCTCATTGTCTTACTCTGATTTTTTGTCCATATCTTTAGTTATCTTGTTGTTTTTTTTAAGATTTTATTCAATTTATTCATTTATACGATCTTGATTTTACAATTACACCTAATTTATTGTTTGATCTTGCCAGATCCAAAACCATTAAAACTTTAAAAAAATCACACCATAAAACTCTGTAAAATATTTTATCGCTTCAAGGTCCAATGGGCTACCCTCGAAGAAACGGTGCCTAATGCTACAGATATGCACAATGATGTGGTGCCTAAAGGTGTTCAAATCTACCATGATACAGTGCCGAATGTTGCAGTTAGGCACAATAAATAATGTGGTTCCTAATATTGCTCCTCAGATGTCTGATGAAATGGTTCCTAATATTGCATTGATCTATGAAATGGAGCTTTTGTATAAATGTGTAGATGGATCTCAAATTAATTTATACATTTATAAGAAATTTTATTAATTTATTTTTTTATTTTAAATTTAGTGATTCCTAACCATGACTTGCATGAAATTCTAATCCACTTCGGTATACAAAGAATCCTCTCCGTTTATTATTTTCTCTAGTCCTATACTCACATGGATTTCTAATTGATCTAAGGATTCAAACGTTATCAATTTAATTTTACTTGAACACATAGACTTAAAATATCGACATGTTTCTTTTACTAAACTTCCAATCCATTTAGGATTAAGAATAATATAAACGAATCTTTCCTATATAAGCCGACCTATAGACCTAAAGAACAATTTTTCAGTGGAACATCTTAGAATCGATAAAGCTCCAAGTGCCAACAGGTAAACTCTTATTTTGTTTGATCTTTTCTTATATTTCTTCCTTTGGCAGCACATGTTCTTCGTATCTACTCTGATATGTTAACACAAACTCAATACGACACGATTTTAAAATTTATACGATTAATAAATTCGCATAATAAATGATTTCAATTAATAAATAGATTTTTTTTCATGAGTTTCTACATAAACACGAACACGAACATGAATATGAACACAAATACAAAAATATTAACACACAGATCACACGCCACGACACGAATTGACAACTCTAACATGAATATTGACAAAGACTTGGTAGATATTAGATCCAAACTTGAAAATCAGAACAGATCAATTAACATGATTATGTTGGATTTTAGCAATTTTATGAATTTTAATTAATATTATCAAATAATCCTCCAATTTTTTCATATATTCATATTAATCTATATATAGGTATATAGATTACTTAGCTTGATTACTTAGTTTTTAACTCAAAATAAAAAATAAAAAATAAAAAATTAGGACGGTGCATGAAGAAAACATTAGCACTTTGCAGTTGAATATTGATAGGCTTAGTTGGGCACTAACTAGTTCTAAGTCTAGTTGGAATTATAATCAGTTAATGGTACGAAAACTCAGTAGTTCAAAACCTTATCAAAAAGGGAAAATTTAGGTCCTGTTTGATAACGTTTCTGTTTTTAGTTTTTTATTTTTAGAGTAAACAAAAAAAAAACTCGTTTGATAACTATTTTTTTTTTTTGCTACCGTTTTGTAAATGAGGGGTGATTTTCAAAAACAAAAAAAAAAGACATTTTCGTTTTTTGTTTTTGAAAAATGAAAAACGGAAACGTTACCAAACGGGACCTAAACTTTGAATAGCTTAATTTTCGATTAAATTTAATTTTATTCCTTGAACTATTGAATTTTTTATATTACCCGCTCAATTACTTGTATTGTTTTCATGTCGCTCCAAATACAAACATTTATTATCTTTTGGAGAGAAATTATTAACGACTACGGGAAAAGAGAAATAAACACATAGTTTTGGGGACAAAACAAAATAATTTTTTATCAAAATTTTAGCATAAATTAATAATTTGGGCAATGTGAAACTAATAATGTAGTTGAAAATTTAATGTAAAAATCATTATTGGTGGAAAGACTAAAAATATCTGATCCGTTCAATTAAATTAATTTTTTTTTAGGAAATCCCATGAATTTCAACGAAAATGGGTTTTATAATCCTCCAATTTCATCATATGTTCATATGGCCACATAAATATTTTGTTGGTCCGATTATAATTAAATTGGATATATATATATATATATATTAAATCTATAAAATACGAATTGAATTGAAATAAAGACAAGTTTAAGGTACCAATTTTTTTTTCATATCATACTAATATTTACCACTAAAAATTTAGGATGGATTATACGTACCACAACAGTGGAAAAAATACCTATAATATGACTTACAAAAGTGATAAATTTTTTTGATGTAATAACTAATAAAAATTGTAAAAGCAACCTTTAAAATATTAAATTTTGTTGTATACCACCAAATTTTTTTTGGGGAGTACGGAAGTAAAGTCCGTGAAATAAAGATTAGATTTACTAATAGACATATATTAGTTAATCCCGTTTTCCATCAATAGATATTCACCTGCAATTTATCTAGAATAAACAAATAGTATCCATGTTGGACTCTAACTACTTCCAACTCCAATTAGTACTCAAATTAATAAATGATACAAACATGTACTATTATAAATCCTTGTTAGAAAATATTGGTCTTTTTATCACTTCTTTATTATTACCAATCCCTTGAAAATCTATCTCTCACTCCCATGTACTTTTATCCTTATAAATAGTGTGTTTGAGGTTCAACAACGGAAAAACTAAAGCAAACTGCAATGGAGAATAATAACAACAAAGAAGATGCTAACGAAGTTTACTTTAACTCATTGCCACCTGGTTATCGTTTTTGTCCAACTGATGAAGAGTTGGTCAACGTCTACTTGAAGAAGAAGGTCCTGAACGAAACTTTACCTCGAAACCAAATTCGGGACCTCTATTTCTATAAATACAGCCCTCAGATACTCTCGAGTTTGTCTTTCTCACCTTCTTGTTTCTCTCTCACTCTCCTCTACTTGTTCAGGTTCACTTATTCATGTTGAAAAGCTTCCAAACAAAGTGATTAAATTTTTTTGGGCAAAGCAACAATACGAAAATTCATGTTCAATGCTAGTTGTTATTATTATTATTATTTTTTTTTTGTAGAATGTGAATAATCTTTGTTTTTACTAGCTTAATTATGAAACATGTTGTCCATACCTTGTGCATGAGTTTGCGTGGAACTGGGGGTGGATTGGCATGTGATAAATTATTTCAATATAGATTGGTCTTTTGAAAAATTAGATTTGTTCAATTTCAATTGAGTTGTCGCTTTTTTTTTTTTTTTTGGCATAAAACAATACTTAAGCATGTGATATTGGGTGTTGTTCATATATTTTTTATTTTTCATAATCTGACACCTATTGAATTGAATAAATATTTATCTTGCCATTAAATTAATTATTAGACTTTGAATGGATTAGTAAGATTATTGGCTGAAAAAGATATATTAACAACACATAATTCAAATATTCAATTAGTACAATCACATCTCAAAAAGCATAAAAAATAATTTTTAAATTACAATTAAATATTTAATTTAACTATAATATTATTTGTATTATCTATGTGCTCGGATTTTATATGGATATTGATGTTTTGGTTTTGAATTGATGACAGAAATGTTCAAATTACATAGAGAATCCGTGTGGTATTTTTTTTCCCAAAGGATAAAGAAGTACCCGAATGGTACTCGACCAGACCGATCAGTACATGATGAGGGATTTTGGAAGCCGATGGGAGCTGATGTCCCCATCTATAGCAATGGAGAAGAAATTGGATGCAAGAAATCTCTTGTGTTCTTCAAGGGAAGCACTAGAAAGGGAATGAGAAAGGAAGAGGCAGAGGAAAACGAAGTAGAACCTCCAGTCAAGACTAACTGGATGATGCATGAATATAGATATGGCAAACGGGCTGATCCACGTCCAAATACGAATCCTAATGACAAAGAGGTATGTACTCATCTTTTTCAGCCAAATTATTCATATTAGTGGGCATAGATCCTCAAGGTCATATGAGATATGAGTAAACGTCATGAATTAGTCCTATCGTGTCGTGTCGAATTCGTATCATGTTTAAGTTTATTTATTTTTCGTCCAATTCATACCTAAGCGAATTTATAATCATGTATAATTTGAATCATTTTGTGTCAAGTTTATGTCGTGTATATGCGGTGTTTATGTCCGAGTCAGTTTGCGTGTACCTCGACTAATCTCATTTTCGGTCTGGTCAAAGGCAGACTATCTACGCCGAAACTAGGATATTCATGAGCGATAAATTCTTCATGGCGTGACTCTAAAAGAGAAAAAAAAAATGACTCTAAGGGATTGTCAAGTTTTGAACTCAAGACATTTGATTTTACAATTCGTCTCTGTTACTGCATGAGCTATCTTGTCACCTATAATTTAGCAGTAACTAACTATTTTTTTCTTTTTTTGCTTGTAGTTGGATAAGTGGGTTTTGTGCAAAATGTACGAGAAAGCAACAGGTAAAGCCAATGGAGAACAACAACACGAGGATAATGGGGGTATTATAATTGATAATGAAGGGGTAGTTCTACTTCCCAACACAAATGCACAGCTAGTTCTTGTTCAAGACCCTCAGCTTCCTCCTCTGCCATCAACAACTTTCAACACCATGTCCAGTGCAATGCTTACTTATCCAAGGTATGGATATGACTATGGTGTTCCCACCGACGGCGTGGCTTTACCCAATAGACTCAACGTCGATTCTAATTTATTCCTTGATGACGACATCTCGGATTATATCGCGTTGATCGATTCATTGGTTGGAGACGATAATGACATGATAACAGCGTTACCATCCGATACCACACATCCAGAACTGTCTTCTAATGTTAATAAGGGTGGTCCTTCCTAATTTTTTTTTCTTAGTACCGGAAAATAGTCTTAACTGCACGTTTTTTCACTCAAATATCATTTTTTTTGTGTTGTATACTATTAGATTTATCCGTACTCGATAACATTGTTTGATCAATTTTTCTTACCAATTGACATGCTGCAACTAGACCCTTTAGATATTAATGAGATCTACTAATCCATGGTTTACCTCAGTTTATGTGAAAAAAGATAAGCAAATATGTTTGGACGAATAAAAAATATTCAGAAAATAAATAGTTTTCCACAAATAAAAAACTTCCCTTAATATTAAACCATTTGTTTGGATTATTAAATTTTGTATACGTTTAATTGTCTTTTTTAAGTCTGTTTGAAAATCTTGTTAATTAGTACAAACATATCAGTGACAGTGTACTAGGTATCCTATTGAAATTAGATCTCTTATTGTACTGCCCTACAATCTCAAAGGGCATATACATGTTACTTTCTTTACAATGTAGTTTATTAAAATTGTCAGGCTTTGGTTTATTGGTACATTTTGTTTTTTGAAAGTTTAATTTTCTTAAGGTCAAGGGTTCAAGTCCACGGAACCACAAAAATGTGGTTGATTGGTAGGACGAATTTCAGTTGTTTGGACGAATAGTATCTAAGTGTCTAGTATGAGTTTGAATCTCCATCGAAGTATAAATCTTGATTTAACTGGTATATGAATTGAAGATCTATCGATGCACTCGGACTTTACCAATTCTAATCGGATTCACAAGCCTAAGTACATGCCAGAGATTTCCCATCATCCAAAAAAAAAAATGTAGTTTTGTCATTTGTATTCAAATATTGTAAGTTTTGTCAATTATATTCTTTTGGTAAGTGTGAAGTAATAATATATTACAACTCTTATATTTTGAATACTTTACAGTGGATGAGCAAGTACTTTTGAGAATGCAACTTCAACTTTTTTAGTATGATATACTGATGAATCCAGATCTCCCTCAGCTATCAAGTACTTCAGATTGATGTCAATGGTTGGTTAAGCCTAAAAAATCTATAATTTATTCATTCCTTGATAGATTGATCAGACTTTTATTTATACTGTTCTTATTTCTACTGCAACTACAAAACGTGGTTTTTCAGTCATGAACACTGTTAAAACTAGGCTTCGCAAAAAGATGAAAGATGATTTTCTTGAAGACTCTTTTATTGTATATATAGAAAAAGAAGTTGCTAAAATTTTTAGCATAGATTCAATGGTAGATGAATTTCGTTATAAAAAAGAATGTCGGGTACCATTTTAATAAATGAGTAAGGGACATTTCTTAAAAAATAATTTTTTTGTTTAATTTTTTTTCAAGAATTTTAGCTTATATGAATTTGCGCTTATATCGAATATATTCTTGGGTTGATATAGTTTTATAGACTGTGCAAATAATTCTCAGGATTGACATGAATTTTTGTATATAACGAAGATAAAATCCTAGTTTCGTCCTTATTTTACATAGCCTTAAATGTGCTAGGATTACATGACACTTTGGTCTCTCAACTGTAACATTGATCACATTTTGTCCCTTAAACTATAAAATTTCTCACATTGTTTACTTAGCTACTTAAATTGATTTCACACTACCTCAAACATAAATGTTCAATTATTTCTTGGACGAAATTTTTTTACATGCTTGGACAAAATAACATAAAAAATGACATAATTAAGGGATAAACTGAGATAACTTTCCGTCGAATTTGTAAAAAGTGTTAACCATTGGAGAGCAATGTGAAAATAAAAATTATTGTCCAAGGTGCAGTGTGAAAAGCACAATAGTTGAGTGGACAATTTAAGAGAAGGGATCTAGTTTAGGGGGTCAAAATATAATTTTTCCATGTAATTTAAATTTCAGAGGAATTTTTTCCATGTATTTTTTTCTCATTTTTAAGCGAGGTGAAATAGTCAAGCAGTTGCCAAATTTCAAAGGTTATAAAAACTGCCCCAATGCTAAAATTAGGTTTACCAATCATGTTGGTGAGATGAATTCGTATCGAATTTTAATGGGTTCATGTCAAAAAGAACTCCACCCATACCCGATTCGTATTTAAAGAGTCATGTCATATTGGGTTCACGTCGTATATGAATCGTGTTTAACTTGTACATAAACGAGTTGTGTTGTGTATTTTTTTTGAATTGTGTCCTGTTGAATCCCCTCGTTTACAAAACGAATGGTTTAAAAAAGACTCAAACCCTTTAATTTTATGTCATTTTTATGTGGTGTTAACCAGTCGTGTTATATTATACACACAAAGAGAACAACAATTTAACAGACATTTTATCAAAAATAAAAACTAATTTTCGATTTTAAAAGTGGTGGGTTGTCGGATGTTGGGCTGAGGGTTGTGGTTGCATCAATTTAATTAACTGTTTATTGTCTTCTTCATTGTACACACAAAGAGAATAACAATTTAATAGACATATTGTTTCGAAGTTATAATAGAATTGCAAGAATGAAAACCTCCAAAACAATGCATCAAGTTTAAAAGACAAACCAATTCAAGAACAGAATGAAGAAGAGGTTCAAAATCAACAACCGAGTAAATATACATGTTTGAACACACAGTCACACCCACAACCCAAATACCATAAAAGTTAGGTAAAACAACAAAAGAAGAGAGAGTCCAACCTGAGTGATGTCCAGAACTAAGAAGCAGCTAGACATCAAAAACCATTCACGCGGAAGAACAATGTCAAGAAATTCAGAGCTTGGTCCGAAATAGAAAGGCAGACGAAGTGTGTGCTTCCAATGGAGAGAGTGAATCAAATTCCAATTGGGAGTACTGGAATTGCTAAGACCCAAATTGATTGCTGATATAGGCGTTGCAACTTCACCCAGAATGCACACAGGCAGAAAGAATAAGGGCAGCAATTATGGAACTTGGTTATTGATCTCTTCATTGTGGAGTGAGACGTTATGTATTAGTTGCTGGAGAGGGTTGCACTTTCATCTTCCACTGAACGAAGTCGCCGCCAACGCCACTACGAAGCCATCGCCAACGCCACTGACATGGATGCCCCCCAGGGCAGACATGGATGGATATGTGGGGATTCGGGAACTGTGTGCCATCAGGGACACCTATTGATTCAAATAGAAGACATTGACCGGCGGGGGTGGAATTTGGCTGTAACAGTGGGAGTTAGGGCTTGGGGAGAGGGGTTAAGTCGGTTTGGATTTTGGGATTATTTGCTGCAAAGGGATAGGGAACAAACATTTTACTGTTTCACTGTGGATAGAGAGGATACATATGACTTTAAACAATTATTTATGGGTACTCTAGTAATTCAAAGAAAATTTCATTTAACTTTTTTTTATTAATAGGATAGATAAATACATGCAAATCACATGAGTCGAGTCAATCAAGACTTTTAATGTGAGACTCTAACTTAGGACATCAATGTCATAATATTTGAAGTTATCCATCCAAATTACTCAACTCAAATGAGACTAAATTGATAATTGATGGACTAAATTGAGACAATTCAAAATTTAGTGATCAAATTAAAACCGAAATCAAAGTTCAAGAACTAATTATAAAATTTACCTTTAATTTTTTAGTGTCTACAAATGTCCCTTCGAGGCTTGTTTGCATATTTAATTTTGTATAAATATGTAGACGGGTCTCAAATTAATTTATACATTTATAATAAATTTTATTATATTTATTTTTTATTTTAAATTTAGTGATTTCAAACCATGACTTGCATGAAATTCTAATCCACTTCGGCATACAAGGAATCCTCTTCTTCTATTGTTTTTTCTAGTTCTTTACTCACTTGGATTTCTAATTGATTTAAGGATTGAAACGTTATCAATTTAATTTTTACTTGAACACATACACTTAGACTATCGACATGTTTCTATTACTAAACTTCCAATCCATTTAGGATTACTTTCAATATAAACCGACCTTGTATAGGCCTAGAGAACAAATTTTCAGTGGAACATCTTAGAATCGATAAAGCTCGAAGTGCCAACAGGTAAACTCTTATTTTGTTTGATCTTTTTTAATGTTTCTTCCTTTGACAGCACATGTTCTTCGTGTCAACTCTGATCTGTTAACACAAACTCAACACACACGATTTTAAAATTTATACGATTAATAAATACGCATAATAAATGATCTCAATTAATAAATAGATTATTTTTCGTGAGTCTAGACATAAACACGAATATGAACACGAAAATATTAACATGCAGATCACATGACACGACTCAAATTGACAACTCTAACATGAATTTTGACGAAGACTTGATTGATATTAACTCCAAACTTGAAAATCATAACAAATCAATTAACATGATTATGTTGAATTTTAGCAATTTTATGAATTTTAATTAATATTATAAAATAATCCTCCAATTTTTTCATATATTCATATGTATCTATAAATAGGTATATAGATTACTTAGTTTAATTACCTAGTTTTTAACTTAAAAAAAAATAGGGCGGAACAAGAAGAAAACATTAGCACTTTTGCAGTTGAATATTGATAGGCTTAGAAGGAGTACATGAGAAACTAACGGGATGACTGTAGGGTTGCAATGCAGGTTGTCAGGTTGGGAAGGGATGGAAAAGAT
>JAHQCQ010036564.1:18542-53371 GCA_023539305.1 Ilex asprella | reverse complement strand
GCAAAATTATTCTCATTGTAGTCATGTTTTTCGGAAGACTGAAGAACCTCAATATGGATGGAGGTAGAGCATGGAGGCTCCTGTAATTATTTTTAGAAAATGACATCTACTTGCCCTTCAATAAGCTTAACCCAATTAAGGGCTTCTTGATAATGTTGTAATTACGAAAACAGAAATTTCTTTTTTTTTTTTTCATACGCATCGTTGAAATGTAAATACTTCAATTATCTATATCATCTCTAATAATTTAAGTTTTTAGAGCTATTGGTGTTTATTATTTCAAAAAAAAATTGAGGATCGTAGCTTTAAAGTTTATATTTCAAATCGTGTTTTAATAATTTGTGTTGATTGTTTTACAATCAAAATATTTATTATTTTTATAGATAATTTATCACTTGTGAGTCTTTTTGCCATTGTTATAAGTATTTTTATTAGTGTTGTAATAATTATTTTTATTAATTTTTTGGATACCATAATAACTCATAATAATAATAAATATAATAAATTTTGATATAATACCAAAATTTTATTTTATCGTACCATGGTCAAAGTCCCATTAGTATTGAGGCAGGTATTTATGTATCTTACTTACACAACATGATAAATAATTTTTTTGAAGATCCTTTGATTGTAGATTGTGTTTCAACACCACTATTTTTGATCCAAGGTCATTAAACTCAAGTGTGTGATGAGTGTTGACACGCATCCATCATTGGCTTTGTCTTTGTTATTACTTGTTTGTAGTCTTCTAATTTTCTCTCTCTTTTTATGTAACAATTAGAGGACTACTTGTCCTCTTTTTGTAACTTTTATAAATATCATCTTTTTCCCAAGCAAGAAAAAGGGTTAAGTCTAGATTCCACAATCACAACCCCCATTTTACCATTCAGCAAGCAAACAGGCCCAGAGTTAATACATTAATAGGCTGAGCTTACAATCAGTTTGCCTCCGGTTCGAGGTCCACAGTATTGGCCACGATTCAGAGGGTTGTGAGATGTATTGAGCATAGGATTGTAGAATGACCGAGAAGTCTCTCAAGTTAACCACAAGCCAAGTGAGACTCATGATTTACTTGAAACACAAACCATTTTGAAACCCAACCAATCAGTCAATTTTTTGAACCATGAATCAACAGGTATAATAAACTCAGAAAAAACAGGAATAAACAGGAAACATACGAGTAGTATGCTGCCCCCCTGCCTCATCTTCATTGCTTCTTGATTGATAATGTCCTGCAATATTCATTCATAAACTTAATCAAATGAACCTAAGGCAAATGTAAGGAACACAACTGAAATACAAACCAACCTGCTCCTCAAAAATCTTTGAGAGCTGCAAGGCTCTCTCTTTTTCATCATTCCTTCTATGTTCAAGCTTACGGAACCTGTTAACCCATGACAGAGCCTCAGAAACACCTTCAGGCTTTTTCTTCAATCTTTCTTATTTCATCCTACAGTGAGAATAAGAAACTTAGGGGAAACCGCACTTGTTTGATATAAACTGTAATGGAAAAATGCAGATATAGTGCATTGAGTTCCTTGATTAAGCATGTCTCTTGTTGCCAGACAGAATCTCACAGAAACTATGTAGTGCAAGCATTCCATTATTCAGATGAAATGTAAATTATGAAATTTACTTACACAGAGATTTAAAGCAATGCAGAGAGATATCATACACACATCATAAAACCTGTATGTGCAATTGATACAAGCCAATTACAGGATTAAAGCTCAAATAGTTCGGGTCAAAATATAACAGAAAGGCCAATTGATATAATTTCAAGGCATAAGCAATTGCACTGTCACTATTTATTCAAGTCTTAGTACCTTCAATCATGGACAAATAATCTTAGATGGCACAAGTACTTCAACTATCACTACAAAAATGCTACTCTCAGTTGCAGGCAAATCATCTTAGACGGCACAACAAGTACTAACCTGATCCTCAGAAGGTGCTCCGGGTTCCAACTGTCAGCATACAGAATTCCATAAATAAAAGAAACAACTATAAAGAAAAGCTAAAGTGCGTAGCCAAGTTCATGATTTGAAAAAAAGGTATCTAGGAGGAGCATATCTGATCAAAGTTTTGATTGGATGATTTTTTTTTTTTGGAGGGGGGTGAGAGGGACTAAAACTTTGGACGCTAGGTGGGAATAAAATTAATTAATTCACATATTTATGGATCTAAGGGTTTTAAAAAAAGAATCAACAAAACCACTGCTATGTACCAAACCATAAATTTAGGAAGTATTCATCCAATACAACAAGAGGATGTACCCTACGAAAAGACCTTGGAAGCAAATGTAAAAAAAAACAGGACAAGCTGAAAGCCAAAGACAATCATAGCAACCACATATCAAACAAGTGAAATTTTAAAAATATAGATGAAAGCAATTTCATTTTGCCATTGTAATTCTAGGTTTGGAGATATATAGGACAACCTATCATTTCAGACCTGATATAGGTGAAATAAAACAGTACATTCTTCCTTTCATATTGTTGGAGTTATAGCCTAGGGTTTTATTTTTATCTTTGTTTTACTCTTTTATCCTTATTGTACCTTTATTATTTGACTATATATATGGGAGCTCTACACTTAGTTTGTATCCCTTTTCACTTACATCTATTCCAAGTTGGTATTAGAGCCACTAATCCTAACGCTAACCCTACCCCTACCTCCGCCAAACATCACAACCAGTGAAACGTAAGACACAGCCAAAGCCCGTTGCCATCCACAGATTGCCCACACCGACTGCCTACACCCAGCACAGAATCGAAACCGACAACAGCAACTTAGCACACAAACACAATCGACATCAAGAAGCAAACCGACTGACAACAGCAACAAGCAAATCAACATAACACCGACTAGTTTAATCCACCGACTGCCTCCATAAAGCACCGACTGCCTACACAGCAAAACTAGCAGCCACAAACTCCAAAGCCACCGACTGCCCATAACCAATACAACCCATAACCAATACAACCAAGCACCGACAGCCACAAAACTCCAAAGCCACCGACTGCCCAGCCAAACCAGAAACCAGAAAACCGTCACAAACTAGAAAATCGACTGCCCAGAAAAGCCTGCGACTGCCCAGGCCACTGCCACTGTCGACAAGAACCTAGAGCATATCCCAGTAGAACCCGACTGCCTCTGCTCTGTACACACCACCGCGAATAGGAATCGTATATCCACCGAGTTGGAGATTTTCCTTTTTGAGATTTTTCTACCACCTAACTGTGCCCACCGACTAGTATATAAAACCAACCCAACTTGGTGATTGTCTTCTAGCAATCCAGTCCACTGTTGGGTCAAGTTTTTTGTCTTCTTGCTCTTGATTATTTGGGACCATAGGATTTTTTAAGAGGGGTCGCATCTTCTTCTTTGTTGATCACCTCTTAATGGAGTAGATCATCTATTTATATTTATTGGATTTCTGGGCACCATGACTTGATTATTTGGGAGCTTTCTGTTGGACCTTCTTTATCTGTCGCTATTGTCCGAACTGAAGGTATATTGTTCTCCCTTATTTTATCTCTCTATTTATTTTAGAGTTATTTTTCTGTCACGGGTGCCCTAGTATTGTTATGGCTACTACTGAAGGACTTGAGACCCCTACTGTTGACACCTCTACCGTTGAGACATCCTTTGGTACTTTCCCTTTTATGTTTGATCAGTATACAGTACCTACTGGTACAGTTGCATTACCAGCACTACCGGGCATGATCTCTCAGAAAGTTACGACACAGTTGTTAAATGGTTGTAACTTCGTTGAGTGGTCTCGCTCATTAAAGCTTTTCTTAGGCCGAGTAGGGAAGCTTGGTTGGCTGACGGGTTCTAACCCAAAGCCAGCTGATGACGACCTTGGATATTCTGCGTGATTCTCTGAGAACTGCGCCATTCTTGGATGGTTATTTGGCTCGATGGAGCCATCTATTTGCAGGATCCATCAGTTTCATAGCTCTGTTTCGAAATTATGGAGCGCATTATCAGAGATGTATTTCCAGTCTGGACGGAGAGTTCGTGTTTATGAGCTTTCTCAGGAGCTTTCATATGCTCGGCAGGGAGATATGACCGTTCAGGATTATTATGGCTTTTTGACCCAGCGATGGCTTGAGTATGAGACTCTACGTCCTCTGGCTGCTATTTCGAGGATAGAGCCCGAGGGAGCAGCATTCTTACATGCTCGAGAGTAGGAGGATAGGATTCACAAGTTCCTTATGGGGTTTTGTGATGAGTTTGAGGGACCTCGTTCTCAAATATTGTCGATGTTGAGGCTTCTATCTCTTTATGAGGTGTATGCGATGATTGAGCAGCATGAGCGTCGCGTCCGCATTACATCACTTCCAGTTGCAGCCTTGCCTTCTCCGGCCCATTAGATGGCTCTTGCAGCTGCTACTGGGTCTCGTTTAGGATCCTCAGCCAGAGGTGGACAACGCTCGGACCAGCGCCGTTAGGGCGCCACAGATCAGCGTAGACAGGGAGATTCTCATCAGTGTGATTATTGTGGTCGATCAGGACACCTCAAGGCTGTTTGTTGGAAGCTTTATCAGGAGCTTAAGCCACCTCCTCGCGACCGTACTGCTACTATCGCTGAGATACCACCACCTACTGTCGTTGCTCCTACTACTGCTCTTGCTGCTGCTCCTACTGTTCCTCCTTGGCAGAGTGATATGGATGCTATCACTTCTCGATTAGATACCTTTATGTCCGCCCTGACTTCTCAGGGTTTGACTTTTGCTACTGCCACCACTATAGGTATACCCCGTGCCTTTCATGCTCGCACCAGTCCGTCTTCTATTTGGATGTTGAACTCGAGTGCGAATGGTCATATGACAGGTGAGGCCCGTCACTTCACCACTTTTGATGAGCAGTTACATACATAAGTTCAGCTAGCTGATGGGACACATGCTCCTATTGTTAGTAGGGGTACAGTCCACCTTCCAGATGGCTTTACATTATATTCAATTTTTCATACGCCAAAGTTGGACATGAATCTTTTATCTGTACATCAGTTAGCCAGAGATTTTCATTGTGCGGTTGTGTTCTTATTAAATTCGTGTTATTTATAGGACCTGAGTACCAGGAGGATTATTATCAAGGAACATGAGAGAGATGTATCGTATTATTTAGGCGATTCACCTCCAGTTTCTCTAATTCCTGCACCTGCAACTACTTTATCTATTCCTAGCTTGCATGCTAGTATTTTACATAATAATTGTCGTTATGATTTTTCATCACAAATTGTTCAGTTGTGGCATGACCGTTTTGGACATACAAATTTTAAATATTTATGTATGTTGTTTCCTGCTTTGAGCAATGCTTGTGTTGGTGGTAAACTTGACTGTGTTATATGTTCTCTATCAAAACATGTTAGGACCAGTTATATTCCTCGCATGCATCAGTCACCCAAGCCATGTGACCTAATACACTCTGATATTTGGGGACCCTCTGCTGTTACTACTCTGTCAGGTGCTTGATATTATGTGACATTTATAGATGACCATACACGTTGTACTTGGGTCTACCTTTTGCATAGGAAGTCTGATGTACTCCCTATAATCACTTAGTTTCTCCAGATGATTAAGACACAATTTGATGTCATTGTTTGTGCTCTTCGATCAGATAATGCCAAAGAATACGTGTCTGATGCTTTAGTGTCTCACCTTTCTTCTCAGGGTATCCTTCAGCAACTCACTTGTCCATATACTCCTGAGCAAAATGGAGTTGCTGAAAGGAAAAATAGAAGTTTGATAGAGATGGTACGTTGTATGCTTAGAGGTATTAGGGTACCCAAATCTTATTGGTATTTTTCTATTTTGACTTCTACCTGTCTGTGCAATCGTACACCGAGTCGTATTCTTCAGCATAGGGCTCCCTTACAGGTCTTATTCCCTGAACGGACACTTTTTTCGGTTCCCCTTTGTGTCTTTGGCTACACATGCTTTGTTCAGGATATGTCTCCTACTCGTCATAAGCTTGATGATAAAGCAATTCGTTGTATTTTTGTAGGCTATTGTAATCAGCCTAAGGGGTATCGGTGTTATGATCCTGTCAGCCGACGTATGTATCACACTCTAGATGTGACCTTTCTTGAGCATATTCCTTATTTTTCTTCAAGTCCTGTGTCTGCCCCTCCAGTTGATGATACTCCCTTTGATTTTTTATTATCACAAGAGCTAGAGCCATTGGTCACAATCACTACAGAGTCATCAGTCTCTCCTTCTCCAAAACCACTCCTTCTTATCCATACAGAGTCATCAGTCTCTCCTCTTTTGCAGGTTTATGTTCGCCGCCCTCGCTCTTATCGCCCTGTGGATATCCCCTCTATCTCAAGCGATGCAGGTAATACTTTTCAGTCCGTTGAGCATATTGATGCACCTGTTGTTAGTACTGATGAGATTGCAGGGATTGAGCCGGTTACTTTATATGATGAGACATTGTCAGTGGTGGATGAAGATTTAGGACGTTGTTATTCGCGGCGTGATCGCCGTCCAGTTGATTGTTATGGTTGGACCGCTAGGATTTTATATCCGATCTCTACTTATGTTTCTTGTAGTGATCTGTCTCTTACATTTCGAGCTTATAGCATGGCCTTATCAGATACGCCAGTTCCTCGTTCTATTTTAGAGGCTATGCAGGAGTCCCAGTGGGTTCTTGCCATGCAGACGGAGATGGACACTCTTCAGCATAATCATACATGGGATCTTGTCTCTTTACCTTCAGGGGTGAAGCCTGTTGGCTGTCGCTAGGTTTACACCCTGAAGTTTCTTGCGGATGGTACTATTGATCGTCACAAGGCTAGGCTTGTGGCAAAGGACTTTACTTAGGTATCAGGTCATGATTTTGGTACTACATTTGTTCCCGTGACAAAATTGACTACTGTTCGGTTGATTATTTCTCTGGCTGCGGAGTACTCTTGGCCTCTTCATCAGTTAGATGTGAAGAATGCATTTTTTCACGGTGATCTTGATGCGATTATTTATACAGATGCATTACCGGGCTTTCGTGGTGAGAGGGAGTATGCTGGAAGGGTATGTCGATTGCGTAAATCCCTTTATGGACTGAAACAGTCACCACGAGCCTGGTTTTCTCGCTTTAGTGATGTAGTCGTACATTTGGGGTTCACCAGATGTCATTCTGATCATACATACTTTATTCGACAGAATAGTGTGTCATCCTTTTGGTATATGTTGATGATATTATTATTACTAGAGATGATATTTCTGGGACTGTGCAGGTCAAGGTAGATCTTGGGAAAGCCTTCGATGTGAAGGACCTTGGATTTCTACGATACTTTCTTGGGATTGAGGTTACCTATAGCAGCAGGGGTGTTGTTCTTTCTCAGAGAAAGTATATTTTGGATCTTTTCTCAGACACTGGGATGCTAGGGTGTAAACCGACATCATTACCCATGATTCCAAATCTGAAGCTTACTGCTAAAGGTGAGGAGTTGAGAGATCCAACTATCTATCAGAGGTTGGTAGGTAGACTTATTTACTTAGCCAACACTAGGCCAGACATTTCATTCACTGTTAGCCGAGTTAGTCAGTTCATGCACCAGCCATGTCAACCTTATCTTGATGCAGTTTATCATATTCTTCGGTACCTCAAGTCTTATCCTGGACTTGAGTTGTTCTATGCATTAGGATCTCAGACTGGTTCTCTAGCCTGTTATTCAGATTCAGATTATGGGGGAGCATATGATGGTCGATCTACTACGGCTTCTGTGCTTTTCGAGGGACTCATCTCATCTCTTGGAAGAGCAAGAAGCAGGCAGTTGTCTCCCGCTTGTCAGCAGAGGCAGAGTATCGGGCACTAGCACTTGGCACATGTGAGATTATCTGGCTACACTCTATTCTTAGCGAGTTGGGATTTTCAGTGACTTCTCCATCCACTTTATATTGTGATAATAGATCTGCTATTTAACTCGTTTCTGACTCTGTATTACACGAGAGAACGAAGCATATAAAGATTGATGTTCACTTTCTTCGGGAGAAGGTTAGCTGTTGTATTATTAATTCATTGTTTGTGAGGACTAGTGATCAGGTTGCGGATGTTTTCACCAAACCTGTCACTCTATCCATTCTCCGGGACTCTGTTGTCAAGCTCGACTTAGTTGATCTTTTTGTGCCCCAGCTTGAGGGGGAGTGTTGGAGTTATAGCCTAGGGTTTTATTTTTATCTTTGTTTTACTCTTTTATCTTTATTGTACCTTTATTATTTGACTATATATATGAGGACTCTACACTTAGTTTGTATCCCTTTTCACTTATATCTATTCCAAGTCATATATTCAATAATTAAGACTACCACTATGAAAAGACATTCCAACACTGTCTACGTATATTGTTTACATGAAAATGAATGTTTTGATCACCACTACAAGTACTTATTATGTAATTATGATAGACCAATGAGCTTTACACATGTTTCACATCAAAGACTATACAACGTGTTATGAAGTAAATTCATACCATGAAACAATAAAGGCCTGAAAAGACCATGCAAAGTAGTAAGGATCCAGAAAGTTTACAGAATACATGGGAAAAAAGACTAGATAAACCCAAAAAAGTGTATGAGGGAACCAATAACATACAAATTTATTTACTTCAAAATGTGGTTTTTGAGCTCTGATGCTGTGGGTTTTGACCCATCAGGTTCATCCCGATCAGTCAGTCTATGTCTTATGGCCTTCATTCTCATTGTGATGATAACCCATCCCTGCTGGGATATATCCATATCCTGACCATCTTCATCACCGAATTTTTGCTTATCACCCTTCCCCATATCCTTGATCCTGTCATTAAAATCATTTTGTTGCTTCCGACTCCCTCTATCTCTTTCCTTAGACCTATCTTTGTCTTCATTAGTCTCCCTCTCATTCCCTCTAATCCTCTCTTTTCCTTTTTCTCGCTCAACCCCACCTCTGTCTGTATCTCCATCATTTTCCCTTTCTTTCTCCCTATTTTTATACTTCTCTTTCTCCTTTTCCCTTTCCCCGTCCTTTGGTGCTGTCTCTTTCTCTATCCCTATCTTTGCTCTTATCTTTTTCCTTGTCTCGTCCTCTCTCACTATTCTTCTCCATCTCTCTGTCCCTATTGATTGTGTAAATTTTGGGTGGATGAGCTAAGTCAATGGATGTAATACTAAGGTGAACAGAGCTGCATGGCTCGTGGAATGGCTTATATAGGTTAGGGTAGGTTTTTGTATAGAGATAACAATACAGAAGAAATATAGTGGTTCACCAACTATAGAGCTTGGCTAGTCCACTCTTTAATGGAGACTCTTGCTCGCTTTTCTTTATAGATAACTTGAATTACTGAATAGTATTTATGCCTCTCAGATCTCTCGTGCCTCAATGGAGGCACTGTTCAACATATATAGACTGATTCTTAGTTCTAAGGGATTTACACCGAGATCCTTGCCTTGCATCGGTGAGATAATCCTTGATTTTCAGGAGAAGCTCTTGGTTGGTTGAAAGTTTTATGCATTGACTGTAGCTTTTCGTTCTCATTCCTTTTATTTTAGGGATGCTTGTTGTCTATCCAGCTGTCCCTACGCCATTCCTGTCGATCCCCCATCTGGATAAAGTGGAGCTTAGACTCCCTAAGCCCTTATATATCGGCTGACCTCCTGAACTGACCTGACCTGGAGGTTTGAGCTCATATCTTAGAATTATTTCTGGTATCATCAGTTGCCCCCCAGTCCTTGGTCCAAGCGAGCTTGGGCAAGGGCTGAGCTTTGCTAATCCGAGCTGGACCTACACGTGATTGTAGCTTGTATGTGGGTAATGTCCTTTGATAGTTTTTAGTGATCACAACTTCCTCGATTCCCGCACACGCTTCGGCCCACATCCATCAAGCTTTAAATGTTCCGAACGACAACTAGGACCGTTTTCTTCCACTGTTCATCTTCTCCTCTGTTTTTTGACTCTTCTTCTCTTACGATTTCCTAGTTTTTTGGCTCAAAGATTTCTGATTCCTTATTCAAGACAGCGTTTCCTAGGTTCAATTCGAGGGTTTGCATTCCTTCCTTCCTTCAATCTAGTTCTGAGTCACTGTTCATTGGCCTTCCTGAGTTAGGTACGCTTTTGCCCCATTCTTACCTTCTCAATTTTGGATCCCTCGAATTCGAGGTGGTTGCTGCATTTCTGGGCCTATCTGTTCTTTTACTTCTAGAATTGCGACCATTGTTTGTCCCCCCATTCCTTATTTCATGGATTGGGGTTCCCTTGTGAGAATCCTTGGCGTAGGCAGCTATTGCGCTGATTCTAGAGTTATCAGAGAGTGCTTAACTAGTGTTCCTCTTCTTTATCGCTCTTTTAATCTTCCTCTTTCTTGTCCCACCATGCCTGCCTCTCCTAGAGCCATGCACTCCTCCGTTTCTCTTTTAGGGAGTAGGTTTGCCGAGGAGGAGATTGACTTAGGTGAAGTGGGCGATGAAATTGACAATTTCTCCGGCATCGATGCCGTAGACGCAGAGGTGAACGCTGAGGGGTTCCATTCATCGTCTTCTTCTATGCCTCCTAAACCGAATAAAGGCAAAGGTAAAGCTAGCGGGGTTGGAGTCTCCGATGATGCATCATACCTAGGAGCTGTCTTTAGACATGCTGAGCTTGTAAGCCCTAGTAAGGTTCAACCTTCCTTCATTAAAGTTTTTAGTGCTTGTTACGGGATTCCTGCCAGACGCATCTACACCTGATTTTGGTGCGGAGGACGAGGAGGTGAAGCTAAAACTGACGAAGTGTGGCCCAAAAAGATATCTCGAGCTTATTCAGCCCTAGGTTCTAATAGAGAGGGGATTTAGCCCTCTTGGAGAAAGAGTAGAAGTCCCTCCTCCTCTTTCCGTAGTCAGACCCGATGAAGTAACATGTAATCCCCTTTTTCAATTGGTTCCTTTGCCTCTCCTCTCCGTCCTTCTGTTAGCTAAGCTAATTCAGCTCAGGTCATCCAGGATCTTCCACTATAAGGCCCACCCATGAGGAGCTCCAAGCTAAAGTTGACATGTTAAGGAGGAGTGGGAAGGGCGTTAAATGGAAGGCTCAGGTCGGCTTCGGAAGCGGTCCCATTACCCGGGCTAAAATTCCTAGGTCAGAGGAGCCTCCTTCCTTTGCAGCAACTCAAGAGGGTATTCCTCCATATAGTACTCCTCAAGTTGTAATGACCTCCCCTCCCCCAGAGACTTAGCCTACCTCTGTACCTGACCCCGTGGAGGGTCGGGCTCCACCCTTCTCGTCGGAGGTCGAGAAGGCGTCGAGAATGATTCCTCAGTTTCAATCCATCCCTGTGACATACAGTTCTTCTGGGAAGGCTATTGAGCCTCCTCAGACAGGGATTAGGATTAAGGGAGGAAAGCAACCTGAGGCGAAGGAGGATAAGGATTCTTTTTTTGAGAATATAGAGCTTGCTGCAGGGGCTGTGTGCTCGATTCTTCCTGATTTCGACATCCAGTGGGTTGCTTCTATGCATGTTGAGGAGTCCATCTTGTCGGTACTTCAGGGAGTAGTTACTATGAGTCTTAGCTCCTTGGTACGCCTTTTTAACCTTACGACAAAGATCTATGCGACTCACTTATTTTTCTTTGTGTTTTCAGATGGCTATCCACTTGAGGGGCTTGCTTAGGAGGATTCGATCTTTTGAACTTTCCACTAAATCTCTGAAAGCCTATGAGATCAAGGTTGCAGAGCTGTCTCTAAAAAACAAGGACCTGAAGGGTCAAGTGCAAGGCCTTAACGAGCAGATACAAGGCCTTAACGAGCAAGTACAGAAACAAGCCTCTGACCTCAAAGATTCTTTGGCAGCCAAAGGCAGTGCTGAGGATGGAGAGAAGAAAGCTCGTGATGAGCTAAGGTTAGCCAGGGAAGAATTAGAACTCAAGGTTGAGGCCTGCACCAAAGCCAGCCAGGAAGTTGTTAACACCAAGAGCTCCCTTGAGCAGGCAAGGGAGGAATATCTCCCTTGAGCAGGCAAGGGAAGAATTGGAACTCAAAGTTGTTAACACTAAGAGGTGAATGGTAAGCTTTGTGAGGTCCTAGAGGGACAGAAGGCCCTAATCTAGCAGAGGGACAGTGAGATCGCCTAGCTGAAGGATAAAGTCACCACCTTGTGGGCCTCTAGATGTCTAGCCTTTCAGCACAAAGCTTCGAAGGCCTTCCCAGACTTAGATTTTAAATTTGCTATCCCTACTGAGGAGGAATTGGAGGAATCTGAGTTTGACAACGAGGACAATACCTTGGCCCCTTCAATTGAAGGCTTAAACCTTGAGGTTCCTGCCCCTCCAGCTATTCCAACTACGATTGTTTTCTCTGCTGACCTAGTGACTAAAGCTGTTGCCCAGGATTTGCCACTGGACAGGGTGAAGGCTCCTAGTGTTTGCATTCCTGAAGGTTCTACTCCTCCGGATTCTAGATCCTTCCTTGCTGAGATGCCGAGCTTCTCCTCTGCTGCTAAGATTCCGTCTGTTGAGCCTCAGGATCCTTCTTTAGAGAGTTAAGATTTTTTTTTGGACTCGTACTTTTTGTACTTTTGATTTCATGATTTTAAAATGTAATTCTCAATTTAACGTGTATGGTCTTTCCTTAAAGCAAAATTGCTGAAATCTGCTTGTTTGATAAAATGCGAAAAGTTGCACCGCATTTAATCAACCGCTTTCCGAAACCGTACCTGTAATCATTAATCAGGGAACCCAAAGAACAACTGACTCTGTATTTCCTTTGGCTTTTGGTTCTTTGAATCTTGCTGTTGTCTTTCGGTGTTCTTTGAATCTTTCTTGGGCTTCATTCTCTTTACCATTATTCTTGAAGATTCTTATAACTGAGTTCCCCTTTGGCTTCTCTTTTTGGATTATCTTTTCGTTCTTCTCTTGAAAATTCTAATGACCGTTCCTACTTCGTCTCTCTTTGAAGGCCGCTCCTCTTTCGGAGTAGATTGGTAATTCCAGTCTCATTTTTTGGTTCCTTCTTTGCTTTCTTCCTCTGATTTGGAAGGGATCAAGAAGCGATTCTTTCAAGAATTGGAATTGCCTCTCCGAGTTCTCACTCCAGACGAACCTCCTAACTATCTTCCCCGTGGTGAAGTTTACTTTTTTGAAGGTGCTTTTGAAATGGGCCTCCGTCTCCCTATTCATCCCTCTATTGGGTGTATTCTAGCGTATTACGGTCTGCCCTCTTCCCGTTTATCTCCTCGAAGATGGGCTGTGCTAATAAGTTTTTTATTGTTTTGGCGCCTCTAGGGCAATGACTAGTTTTCCACTACTGCCGAGTTTTTGTATTTTCATGATCTTGAAGAAGACGATGTCCCCTACTTCAGTTGCTTCCGATGAAGACACTTTTCTGAGCCCCGGCTGGTGCTTGAAGTTCCTTGCCCATCTTAAGGGTGGCTCAATCATTTTTTCTTTATTTTTGGGGATTCTTGGAGGTCTGTTGAGGACCGTCGACGGGAAAACAGAGTCCCATGCTCTTGGAGGAAATTTGATCACATAAATAAGGGTATCGACAGTTTTCTTGATTATTCCCTTTTTCTAACACTATGTTCTGACTTTTGCTTTATTATGTAGTCGCACCTGACCCGAATTTTCCGAAAGCTATAAGGATTTAGCAAGTGAAGCAGCCCGCCCCTATGCCTTTCTCAGAATTGATGACATCTGGCAACCTTTTCCTGTTTAGTACTGTGGCAGCTTTTATTTACTTTCACTTCGATTGCAGTTCACTTGATTCGTCTCCCTCTGAGTCTGAGGAGAATGAGGGAGTTGGACCATCCTCAAAAGGTGCAAGTTGTGCGAGTCTCCTTCATCTTCTGATTCCTCTCTTCGCTCAGTTTTACTTTCTTTTGCTGGAGCCAAACTTCTTAACTCACTTTTAAAGGCCGAGAAGGAGAGGGAAGAGTTAAGGGAAGAGAACGCCCATCTAAAGGAGGAGTTGGATGTGTTGAATAAACGTTTGAGGGAGAACTAGAAATTTCAGAAGTCCTCTTTATGCAACTTCATTTCAACAGTAGTTTTTGTCTTTTGATGTAACCCGAACAACCTTTCTTTTTGCTATTTTTCTGATATATTTTGGATACTCCATGGCATACTTATTTGTTCACTTTGAACTGTTTCTTTAAATCTTATGGTCTGGATAATTAACCTTGTTTCCCAAGGCTTGGAGCCTCCATTGGGATCTGCATAATTTACCTCCTCTTTAGGTGCTGTGTAGTCCTTCCCTAATTGTTGAGTCTTGTTTATATATGGACTATATACTTACGGTTAGTTGCAAAGCTTTCCTCTATTTTTATGAATTGAATAGTTCATGGTGGGTTGCAGAGCTCTTCAGTTATTTTTATGGACTAAATAGTTCGTCGCGAGCTACGGAGCTCATCCTTGTTCTTATGAACTGAATAGTTCATCGTGAGCTACAGAGCTCCTCTTTGTTTTTATGAACTGAATAGTTCATCGTGAGCTTACAGAGCTCTTTATTTTTATGAACTGAATAGTTCATCGTGAGCTACGGAGCTCTTCTTTATTTCTAATAAACCGAATAGTTCATCGTGTGCTTACAGAGCTCTTTATTTTTATGAATTGAATAGTTCATCGCGAGATACAGAGCTCTTCTTGCTAGGGGTTAAATCAAAAACTGATTATTTTATTGACAAATTATTTCACTACAAAAGAGGTTTACTGAAAAAACCTTTCAAAGTGCTCCGCGTTCCTAGAGTGAGTAGGATTTTCTATCCTTCGTTTGTAACTCATTGTTCCCAAGTCTAACCACCCTTGATATAACGTAGAGTCTTTCCCACTTAGGTCCTAGCTTCCCGTGAGTTGGGTCCTTCCTTGAAAGCAAAAGTTTCCTGAGCACTAGGTCCCCAATCTTAAAGCTTCTATGTCTGACTCTTCTGTCATAATATCTTGCTGTTTTCCTCTGTTAATCCCGAATGCGACGCAGGGCCTCGTCCCTTTTTTCGTCCAAAAGATCCAGATTCACTAGAAGTGATTTATGATTGCGTTCCGTATCTACAAACTCAGTTCTAGGTGACAAGAGCCCCACCGTGACTGGTGCTACTGCTTCAGTACTGAAGGCCAGAACAAACAGAGTTTTCTAGGTTGCAGATCTAGCTGTGGACCTGAAGGCCCATAGAACCTTAGGGAGGTATTCCACCCATTTGCCCTTCAAGTCTTCCAGCTTGATTTTCAGAGCTGTTTTTATGGTTTTGATGGTGATTTCTGCCTCTCTATTGGACTGAGGATGAGCCGGGGCTGAGAAATAGTTCTTTATCCCGAGCTCGGCACAAAATTTTTAAACTTCAGATTATCAAACTATTTTTCGTTATCGGATACAACGGCTCTTGAAACACCAAACCTACAAACTATTGACTTCTAAACGAAGTTCTGTACTTTTTGTTCGGTGATTGTTATCAATGGTTTGACCTCCACCCACTTGGTGAAATAATCCACCCCAAGTATGACAAACTTGTACTGTCCCACACCCTTGGGGAAGGCCCCAAGTATATCCAAACCCCATTGTTGGAATGGCCTAGGGCTCATCACCGAGGTCAATAACTCAGGTGGTTTGTGAGAGATATTGGCGTGTTCTTGGCAGCTTTTACATTTTTTACCCACGTCCGTGGCATCCTTGAGTATGGTGGACCAATAGTGTCCCTGCCTTAGTGCCTTCCTTACCAAGGTCCGAGCTCCAATGTGATTACTTCAGATTCCCTCATGAACTTCTCTGAGTATATAGTTAGCATCTTCATCCCCCACGCATTTAAAGAGAGGTGTTGAAAAACCACATTTTTATAATTTTCCCTACAAGATAGAAAACTTAGCTGACCTGGTTCTTAGTTTAGTGGCTTCCTTGGGATCTTCTGGCAAGGATCCGTCCTGTAGGTATCCCATGATGGGATCCATCCAGCTCAGCTGAGCTAAAATTGGGAACACCCCTCATCTCTTTGTTGTGACTATAGGCTCTACTAAGTACTCCACTGGTATTAGTATATCCATGTTTTTTTGCGAGGCGGTGACTAGCCTTGCCAAAGCATCTGCTCGTGAATTTTCTAACCTGGGGACGTACCTGATCTTAATCCCCACAAACTTCTTAATTAATTCTTGTACTTTTCTAAGGTATAGGACCATCTTCTCACCCCTCGCTTCATAGGACTCCTCTATTTGCTTCATCACCAGTTGAGAGTCACTACAGACCTCCAACTGTTCTGCCTCCATAGAGTGAGCAAGATTGAGCCAGCAATAATATCCTCATACTCGGCCTCATTGTTTGAAGCCATAAACCAAAATCTAAGGGCGTATTCAACATCTATCCCGTTTGGAGAGGTCAGAATTATACCTACATCGCTCCCTTGTGCATTAACAACACTATCTACTAAAAGTTTCCAAATGGGGAGGTCAGGTACTAGCTGCGTGGCCTTTTTGGGCGTAGTTGTCGTGAATTTTGCAATGAAATCTGCCAAGATCTGCCCCTTGATGGTTGTCCTTGGCTTCTACCTGATATCAAATTCGCTGAGCTCAATACACCACTTGACAGGTCTTCCTGAAGACTTCGGTTTGTGCAGCATCTGCTTCATTGACTGTTCTGTTGGGACTTCTATTGTATGAGTTTGGAAGTACGATCTGAGTCTCATGGCTGTTGTTACCAAAGCTAAAATAAGCTTCTCTATTTTTGGATATCTCTCCTCTGTCCCTATCAGAGCTCTACTGCAGTAGTAGACTAGTTACAGAGCTCTGTCTCATTCCCTAACCAGTGCCGCGCTAGTTGTGAAATTCGAAACCGCTAGGTTAAGGGTAAGCACCTCCCCCTCTAAGGGACTCACCAATATGGGAGAGTAGCTTAGGTACACCTTTAAAGCTGCGAATGCTTCTCCATACTTAGCATCCTACTGAAATGCTTTCTTCAAAACTTGGAAGTAAGACTGACATTTATCATTCGATCTGAATATGAAGCGAATCAAGCCAGCTATTCTACCAGTTAAACGTTGGATTTCCCTTGTATTTGAGGGCGATTGCATATTTAGTACTGCTCTTATCTTCTCTGGATTAGCCTCTATTCTTCTGCTATTAACTATGAAGCCCAAACACTTTCCTGCAGAGACTCCAAAGGCACACTTAACGGGGTTAAGCTTCATCTTGTATTCTTTCAGAATTTGGAACGATTGGTATGTCCCCTGTTCAGTCACAAAGAGGTCTTCTTCTGGTTATTTTGGTCCATCCTGATCTGATTGTAGCCTGAGAAGCCATCCATGAAGCTGAGGAGCTCATGTCCAGCTGTGGCATCTACAATAAGGTCGATCCGTGGTACGAAAAAGCTGTCCTTGGGGCATGCTCGATTTAGGTCAGTGAAGTCAATGCAAAATTGCCATTTGCCATTGGTTTTCTTGACGAGGACCAAATTGGCTAACCAGACAGGATAGTCTACCTCCCTAATGGCTTTTGCACAAAAGAGTTTGCTGACCTCCTCATTGATAGCCTTTTGTTTCTCAGGGGTAAAGCTCCTCCTCTTCTGCTTGACCGTTTTACAAGTGAGATTTACGTTTAGCTTATGTGTGATGACTGCGGGATCAGTGCCTGTCATGTCTTCTTGCTTGCAGGCAAAGACCTCGGTGTTTTTCCTGAGGAATTGGATAAGGAGATCTTTGATTTCTCCACTTAGCTTAGATCCTACGTAAACGAGGTGTTTTGGCTCTTCGTCAAGCTGCACGGGCTCTAGTTCCTCTGGTGGCGTTGGTCTGGTATCCAACTCATCTATCATATCGAGCTGTACTATCATATCTAGCTCATCTAATTGGATGTTCTCGTCCTTTTTCTTTTTCACCGAGGTCATATAACACTCTCGTGCTATACACTGGTCTCCACGGACCACTCCAATCCCATTTTTTATTGGGAACTTCACTACGAGGTGATAAGCAGAGGGAATGGCCACTATAGAATTGAGTGTGGGTCTGCCTAGTAGCATGTTATAGGCAGAGGGTGCATCAACTACAAGGAATTTGACAGTTGTTGTGGCTTGACAAGGTGGGTCACCTAAGGTGAGTATGAGTTGGATTGCTCCAAGGGGTAATACTCTTTCTCCTGCAAACCCTAGCAAGTGGGCGCTCACTAGCTCCAGTCTCTCTTACCCTATGTCCATCTTATCGAATGCAGGTGTGAAAATGATGTCTGCCGAACTTCCATTATCAATCAGAACTCGATGGAGGATTCTGTTTGCCACTACAACCCTTATCACTACAGGATCATCATGGGGATGTTGACAACCTTCTAAATTAGAATCTGAAAAAGTGATGGTCATGTCGAGGTGCGGGGCCTTGGATATAGTGCCGACCTCAAGGGCTTCTCCGGATCTTATTCTTTTGAGCTTTCTTTGTAGTGCTGGATTCTCCTCCTCCTACAAACCCTCCTGATATGACCCTAATCTCCCCTAAAGGATGCTGATGTTGCGCTGGGGCTTGCTGCTGAGGCGGTGGAGGCGGGAGAGCTCGATTTTGGTTATCACGGGCTACAAAGCGACGTAGTTTCTCTCACTAGATTACGAACTCGATCTCATTTTTCAACTGAATGCAGTCATCAGTGTGATGACCATGATCCTTGTGGTAATTACAGTATTTTGTAGGGTCT
Organism: Ilex asprella; assembly: GCA_023539305.1. Taxonomy (NCBI): domain Eukaryota; kingdom Viridiplantae; phylum Streptophyta; class Magnoliopsida; order Aquifoliales; family Aquifoliaceae; genus Ilex; species Ilex asprella. Next base: position 34,769 of record JAHQCQ010036564.1, on the reverse strand, counting down.
CTCTTTACTGGATCCACCTTCATTCGAGGTGGCCACCTTAAAAACTTCTCGTACTGCACCTCATAAAGGATCTATAATATGGCTGCGGTGAGGAAAGGAAGCTTCTGAGGTGCATACCTAGGCTGTAACCTTGGATACAGAGGTCCTAGGCAGTCTCTAACGTCCCCACTTCTCTTGGGGGAGGGGTCTTTGTCTCTCCTCGGAGACCTTCCCTGTCTCTTTTCTTTCTCCCTTTTGGGACTTTGATCCTTCTTTCCCTTTATCCTTCTGGGCAGAGGAGCTTCTCACCTTAGAGAGAAGGTTTTTCTCACCATTTATGTACTTCTCTACTTTGGCAAACACCTCTACCATGCTTGCTTGAGGATTCTTCGAGATAAAAAATATCAAATCTTTGGATTGCACTCCTAAGCCGCCTATGAAAGCAGTGATGACAAACTTTTCATCTGAGACATCCACCTGCAATGACTCCGAGTTGAACCTCTGGACATAAGACCTCAGGTTCTCTTCGGGTCCCTATTTCACACCCAACAGATGATAGCTTGGCTTCCTGTAGATCTGGGCCCCCATAAAATGGGACACGAAGACCACTGAGAGTTCTTCAAAGGATGAGATAGAGGCTGGTGGGAGTCTATTAAACCATGCCAGAGTAGAATTTTTTAACATGATTACAAAGGCTCTGCAGCCCACAGGGTCCTGATACCCATGTAACTCAATTTGATTCTTGTAGGTATTAAGATGGTCTATGGTGTCTTTCGTTCCATCGAAGGGGTCTATTTGCAACATTTTAATTTTGGTGGGAGAGGAAAGTGCAGTACCTCGGTACTGAATGGTGATTTAGTCTGTTGTAGCATGACGTCCATTGTAATTGGTGCCTTGCTTTTTACAACCTCCTTTATATGGCTGAGTTCTTGTTGGATGTACTTAAAACGTTGTTCCTAATGTTGCTCTCTCCTCTCCAATCGGTAAGGACATAAATCACTTCTCTTCACCCCTTCATTCTAGCTCTGTACTTCTTCATTGTGTACCTTCTTGGGAGGTATGCAGCGTGACTGCCTCATGGTTTGACTATTTTCTCATTCCTCATTGGCCTTTCTAAGAGGGTCGAGGTACCGCGACTCTTTATGTTGGGGATCATTCTGGCCTTCTTGGGCCGGTGGTTGTTCTCGTGGGCATTGCAAGAGCTTCATAAGCTCCTCGTTTTGTTGTAGCAAATGTTGATTTGCCAAGCGTAAGGCCTTAAATTTGTTGTTTGCTGGGGGGATCCCCCATGGGTGAATTGGCCTCCAAAATGTCTTCTATTTGCCTACCGTTGATAGCGTCTGGTTGATCCTGTGCTCGTGGGGAATGGTTTTCTTGACTTCTACTCATGTTACGGGTTGAGACCATCAATCACTGAAAGGTCAGTTTATTTGTTACAGGAACAATCGTTCCCACAGACGGCGCTAAATTGATGGTGTAATTTTTGGGTAGATGAGCTAAGTCAATGGATGTAATGCTAAGGTGAGATTAGAGCTGCATGGCTCATGAAATGGCTTATGTAGGTTAGGGTAGGTTTTTGTGTAGAGATAACGGTATAGAAGAAATATAGTGGTTCACCAGCTATAGAGCTTGGCTAGTCCACTCTTTAATGGAGACTCTTGCTTCATTTTCTTTATAGATAACTTGAATTACTGAATAGTGTTTATGCCTCTTAGATCTTTCATCCCTCAATGGAGGCACTGTTCAGCATATATAGACTGATTCCTAGTTCTAAGAGATCTACACTGAGATCCTTGCCTATTTTCGGTGGGATAACCCTTGATTTTTGGGAGAAGATCTTGGTTGGTTAAGAGTTTTATGCCTTGACTCTAGCTTTTCGCTCTCATTCCTTTTATTTTAGGGATGTTTTTTGTCTATCCACCTGTTCCAACGTCATTCCTGTCGATCCCCATCTAGATAAAGCGGAGCTCAGACTCCCTGAGCCCCTCTATATCGGTTGACCTCCTGACTTGACCTAGAGGTCTGAGCTCATTTCTTATAATTATTTCTAATATCATGACCTAGCACGCTATTTTTCTTTCGAGTGATTTGATTGATTGAGTAACAGTTGTTGTTCCCTACCTCTCAACACCACCCTCAAATGTGTATGGCTTATGTGTGAAGTGAGTGTCACTCTCCCTCGGGATGATACAAGAGATAGGAAATAACGGAATGTGAATGGTGGAAAATGGATGAACAAAATATGTGTGAAATGAAAGTGAAATGTGCACAAAAGTGCTCCCCAATCACAAGGAGTCTTTCGTTGTCGGCGTTTTACTTGGAAAGTATTCTAAGGTCGTCTCCTCATGGAAGGAAAGGGAGTTTTGTAAAAGTGATTTTGCAAAAGGTAAAGAAAGTGTACAATCTTTTGTTTGAGTTTTGGAGAGTTATGTGTTCTTAAGGAAAAGGCAAGAAAACAAGTGTTGGCTCATCCAAGAGGTCACTCCAATGAGAATGCCTAATCAACTCGAAACCTTCCTCCGAGGGTTTATAGATGAACGATTGATTCGTGAGAAGCTACGGATGAAATGGTGAGGATCCAAGCATAAACCGTAGCGAGGCCTACGGAATATCGAAGACTTATCACCACATCCACTCTCAATCCAGTCAAACCGAACTACCGTACACCGAGAGAGGAAAGAAAAAGAGTTAAAATGAAATCCTCAAAGGGAGGTCTCCCTTGGATTATCCAACTTAAAATCTAGCTACTTATGATAAAATGAAATACAAGCATAGTGTAAACGGACATAATGAAGAAATGAAGCATGGAACTTAACTAAATGCAAGAAAACATAAACTAAGAAGAAAAATATTCAATACCCATTTTAAGCTAGAAATGAAGAAAAACTTAATACAATAATGGTGAAAGCTAGAGTAAAGGATTAAATTAGAAATTAACTTGCAATAAATAACATTAAAGACTTTAAACAACGTTTAGAAGATCCTTATAAGAGACTACAAGACATTGGAATGAAGAAAATGCAAAAATATAAACTTCTAGCACTGTTCATCTTCTTCTTCCTTGAACTACTCCTAAGCTTAGGTAGCCACTCTCTCTCTTTTCTGTAAAAATGCTGAATATAATGGAGTGTGTGTGATTCCTTTTCGTGCATGATGGTCCCCAAGGTGTAAGAGCAAGCCTTTCCATCCATAGGGGCTAAGTGATGGCTCTTGACAAGCTAGCCTGCAACCCCATGTGCAGCCCACAACACTCCCATCCTCATTAATGAATTTGCCTTCAAAGTCTTCCACTTAAGTGTAGGAGGCATGTAGATGTGTAAGGAAATGTTGGGGGGCAAGTGGGAGAAGTGTAGATGAGACCCCTGATTGAAGGGAAATAATGTCGTTTCCTAACCTCTCAACACCACCCTCAAATGTGTGTATGGCTTATGTGTGAAGGGAGTGTCACTCTCCCTCGGGATGATGCAAGAGATAGGAGACAACGGAATGTGAATGGTGAGAAATGGATAAACAAAATATGTGTGAAATAAAATATGGAATGTGCACAAAAGCGCTCCCCAATCGCAATGAGTCTTTCGTGGTCGGTGTTTTACTTGGAAGAGTATTCCAAGGTCGTCTCCTCAGGGAAGGAAAGGGAGTTTTGTGAAAGTGATTTTACAAAAGTGAAAAGAAAGTGTAAAATCTTGTATTTAAGTGTTGTGTTTGGTTTGTAAATAAAAATACAAGAAAACAAGTGTTGGCTAATCCAAATGATTCATTCCAATGGGAATACCAAATCAACTCAAAGCCTTCCTCCGGTAGAGCATGAATGAACGATTGATTCGGGGGAAGCTAGGGACGAGATTGGTGAGTATCTAAGCATAACCCGTGACTAGGCCTACGGGATATCAAAGGCTCACCAGCTCATCCACTCTCAATCCCGTCAAACCGAACCATTTGACTCAAAAGGGACGAATGAAGAAGAGTTGAAATGGAATCCCCAAGAGGAGGTCTTCCCTTGGATTAACCAACTTAAATCCTAACTACTCATGATAAAATGAAAGACAAGCATAATATAAATGGACATAATGAAGAAATGAAGCATAGAACTTAACTAAATGCAAGAAGGCATAAAGAAATGAAGAAAAATATTCAATACCCATTTTAAGCTAAGAAATGAAGAAAAACTTAATACAACAATGGTGAAAGCTAGAGTAAAGGATTAAACTAGAAATGAACTTATAATAAATAGCATTAAAGACTTTAAACAAAGTTTAGAAGATCCTTACAAGAGATTACAAGACATTGGAATGAAGAAAATGCAAAAATATAAACTTCTAGCACTATTCATCTTCTTCTTCCTTGAACTCTCTCTCTATATCTACTCCTAAGCTTAGGTAGCCACCCCTCTTTTGTTGTGTAATGCTGAATATATTGGAGTGTGAGTGTTACATTTTCGTGCATTGTGGTCCCCAAGGTGTAAGAGCAGACCTCCCATCCATAGGGGGCTGAATGATGGGTATTGACAGGCTAGGACAAGCCTCCCTATGGCAGCCCATTCCTCTCCCATGCCTCATTAATGCCAAGCCTCCAAAGTCATCCAATAGGGTGTAGGAGGCATGTGGTTGTGTAAGAAAATGTTGGGGAGCAAGTGGGAGAAGAGTAGGTGGGACCCCCAAGCCGCAAAGTTGAGTTGCAGGCAATTCTGGGTTATTTCGGGCATGTCTACCGGTAGAGTGTGAATGTCTACCGGTAGAGGGCACTTCAGTAGTTTTACCCTACCGGTAGGATCTACCGGTAGAGTACTCTACCGGTAGGGTCTACCGGTAGAGTTTCTGCTGTGGACCACCTTCGGTAGAGATGGAATAACTCATGATCTAACCGTTGGATTGAACTGAAATTTTGACACAATATAGAAGACATCCATATATACAACTTTTGTGTTTTAAACTTTTCCATATTATGAGTAGATCATGGTAAAAATGGAGGACAACCGAGGCAGTGCTACACAGTGGCGTGGCTGCTGGCGCCTTAGTTCCAAAACACCAATACCTCCTTGATTTCTTCACTTTTAAGCCTCCAATTACTCATGTATTGTGTCCATGCCATTACCACACATCCAACATAGTTGCAAGGTCCTAAAATCTAACATTTAAGCTATCAAAACATGCAACATCGAGAATTCAACATTATTTATAAAATAGGCTAACACTAAGTAATTAAATGCAAAAGTTGAGTTATAATGAATGTAATGAGGCCATGAAATGTGCAATATTATGTGCTCATCAACCCCCAAGCCTCAAAGTTGAGTTACAGGCTGTTTTTCGGCCAGAAGGTTTGTGGTACCGGTACTATTTTTTCTGCACTAGACTACCTTCGGTATAAATGGAATAACTCTGGATCTAACCGTTGAATTGAGCTGAAATTTTGACACGACATAGAAGACATCCAGATCTACAACTTTCATGTTTTGAACTTTTCTAGATTCTGAGTAGATCATGGTTAAATTAGGACAACCGAGGCAGTGCTTTCCAGTGACGTGGCAGCTGGTGCCTTTGTTCCAAAACACCAATACCTCCTTGATTTCTTCACTTTTAAGCCTCTAATTATTCATGTATTGTGTCTATGCCTTTATCACACATCCAACATAGTTTCAAGGTCCTAAAATCCAACATTTAAGCTATCAAAACATGCAACATCGAGAATTCAACATTATTCATAAAATAGGCTAACACTAAGTAATTAAATGCAAAAGTTGAGTTATAATGAATGTAATGAGGCCATGAAATGTGCAATATTATGTGCTCATCACGATCTTTATGATCTTTCTCTCTTTCACGCTCTTTATCTTTGTACTTGTCCCGATCATTATCTTTCTCTCTCCCTTTCTCTCTTGTCCGATCTTTTTTGAGCTCATCCCTGCCCTCCTTCCTTTCATCCCTACTTGACACTCGATCTTTATCCGAAGTTTTCCCCACTTTCTCTCTCTCAATCAAAACATCCCTAGCCTTTGACTGTTCTCAATCTCTACTTCTATGATGTTCCTTTTCTTCTTTTTGACCATTGCTCTTACTCCTATCTTTACTTGGATGCTTGCTTGAATCTCTTGATTTCTTATTACCCTTACTTTCCCATTCACCATACCCACTTTCCCATTTTTCCCTCCTGGGAAAGTCATCTTGATCCCTCATTTCCATACTTCTTTCACGCCTTGATTCAGACCATTCCAAGTCCATTCTCGTTACAAGAAAACCACACTTCAGACAAAACTAAAGAGAGAGATACTCTCTAGTCTTGAATCTATTCAACTGATGCTATTCAACCCGAAAGTTTGTATTGAAGTTCAAAATTTCTGACCTCATTAACAAAAGAAATAAAAAAAAGTGTATGTCACACAGTCATAAAAACACCAATAAATCATGTAAGATTTGGATAACTGAAAGAAGAAAAGACAAAGTTTCATATTCATATTCGAAATTGTACGGATTAGATTATTTATATTCGAAAACAAAGTTTTAGAAAATCAAATGCGCCCACGAATACATACAGGAGAGAGAGTGAAACCCATGGTTTGAATCTATTCATACTTATGTCCAAAATAAAAAATCTATTCAAACCCTAACCATCTAAATCTACATACTAATATACATACATAAAGGGAACACATATACACACATATATATAGGGAGAGAGAGATTGGGGTAAGGTATACATAATACAAATAAAAAATCAGATGTAGCTGAGTCATGCACCAAGAGTCAGAGAGCAGATAGATAGAGAGAGAGAGAGAGAGTACAAAATCGAAAGTTGTCGATGCCTCGATGGAGCTCAACTTTCTCCTTCGAAATCGAAAGTTCCTTCTGACGAACCCGAATTTAACTGGGCTAGGCCCAATGAACCTTAAAAAGACCCAAACATCCAGGATCCACGAAAGATCCCAAGTTGTTAGGAGCCATGGAGCTAGGTCCACCCCGTCAAAGAGAGTTGAATAGTGAAATCGGAGGTGAATAGTAAAATTAGAGTTGAATAGTGAAATTAGAGTTGAATAGTAAAATCAGAGGTGAATAGTGAAATCAGAGTTGAATAGTGAAGGAAGTCCAAAGAGATCAAGTAGCCAACGCCCAAGCTCCTCTAAGAGGGCGCCGCCCAAGCCTCCAAGTGAGGCGCCGCCCATATGGCTCCAAGTGGGCGTCAGCTTGCCCCGTGGTCCTCTCCTCCTTGCTCCTTCATACTCCAATCCAAGTCCAAGTCACACCAGCTCAAGATGAGGATCAAGCCCAATCCAGCTGAGATTCATCCTCCAATTGAATAGGAGCACGAGGGAGAGCATGACGAGATAGAGATCTATTCCTATCTTAAGTGTGCTTACCAAAGGGGTCTACTCCTACCAAAAGTGTGCTCACTGTCTCACCGCCTTATCCTAGCTATATAATGTAAACTCTCTCAACATTGAGGGCACGCCTCTGAATCCCATACACACACCCCTCTCTCTCTAAGCACTGTAAACTCTCCGGAGTACCATGATACATTAATAAAGATTGTCGGCCACCGCTGCCATTCAAGAAAGTGGACGTAGGTCACCTAGACCGAACCACTATAAATCTTGGTGTTGACTCTATATTTACTGTTTTATCATTGATTGTCATTGATTACCTATTTACTGCTATTTAATTATACATTATCGTTATCTTGACTGTTAATCTTGTACAAAGACAATTTTGTGCATCATCAGTTTGGCGCCGTCTGTGAGAATTGACATAGTCTTCCTGCTCTTTTTATAATCTATGACAATCACTACCAGATTGAGGTCTCATCAACCGAGGGACAAGAACCCGACACACCAGGGGGAGGCTCTACCTCCCCTCTCACCTTCAAAGCCCTCTGCCACGATGATTCCCGTTGTTGGACAACAGCAACAACAACAGCTCCTCCTAACCATGCAATTGCTGGTGAAACAGAACCAAAAGATCATTCAACTCATGCTTGCCCAAGGAGGTGTCAGCCCTCAACCTGCGGGAGGAGCCTTAACTAGAGAGGAGCAACATCCTATCCTTTTTGGGAGCCAGAAAGCCCCCCACCATGGGGCTTCTCACCAGAATATTCCAGAACCATGACAGGACGTCCGTCACTCGACAGTCCCTCCTCAGCGGGCAGGGAGCTCAAGCGTTCCTCCTCCACACATACTTGTGCAGGAGAATGAAGATGAAGAAAGTCAATAGAGTGACCACAAAAGCCAGCACCACCACCCGATCGAGGATGTCCCTAACCGGTGGGACGAGAAAATAAAGGAAGCGCAAACCCAACTGGGCGACGCCCTCAACGCCATCAAGGCACAGGCGCTTACAACCATGGACTACCTGGTAAGACGAACTGACACACCTTTTATCACTAATATTGTCAATTATCCACTCCCTTCGAAGTTCAAGATGCCCAACATTGAAACCTTCGACGACAATAGAGACCCTCTCGATCAACTGGATACCTACAAGTTTCTCATGTAACTCCACAACGTGCCTGAGAAAATCATGTGCCGGGCGTTCCCTACCACCATGAAAGGGGTCTGCCCGTCAGTGGTTCTCCAAACTTAGACCCTCCTCCATACGCTCATTCGCAGAGCTCAACAGGGCCTTCGTCTCCCACTTCATTGGGGGACGTCGACATCAAAGACCAGTGACCCACCTGCTCACCATCAAGCAGGATAGGGATAAAAGCATCAGAGACTATCTCACCCACTTCAACAAGGAGGCCCTCCAGATTGAGGAGCCAGATGATAAGGTATCTCTTACTGCCTTTATCGCTGGACTTCGCACCTCCAGTTTCATGTTCTCTATACTCAAGAAGTCTCCCTCTAGCATGCTCGAGCTACTGTTAAGGGCACAAAAGTATATGAATGCCGAGGACGTCACTAAGGCCTATCGAGGTGAGTCCTCCCAAGGAGGGGAGAAGAGAAAAGACACTCGCGAAGACAAGTGGGAGACAAAGAACAAGAGATAGAGAACCGAGAGAATCCCTATCAAGGACCGTCTTGGTCCGTACCCTCGAGAGACCGACAGTCATTCACGTCACTCAACGCCTTGCTATAGCACATCCTACTTCAGATACAAGATGAACCCACACTCCATTGGCCTGAAAAAATAAAGTCTGCCCCAAACCGCAAAAATCACAGTAGGTACTGTCGCTTCTACCGTGACTATGGTCACGACACTCATGATTGCTATGAGCTCAAGAGGCAGATTGAGGAGCTCATATAACGTGGCCAGTTAAAGCAGTACGTTGTTAGCATAGGACAAGCCCCGCCTCCTGGTCAGGACCAACATGACAGAGAATACCAACAACCCCACGGAGAAATCCAGACGATCTTCTGAGGGTCAGGATTAGGAGTTAACTCGGACTCCGCCAATAAAATCTTCACCCACCTATGGGACACTAACACTTGAGGATTTTATCTATCTTTTATGCTTTAGTTGATTTATTTTGTTATTCATTATTTTATGAAATAAAATTTTATAAGATTATTAATTGTCTTGTTTTTACCTCGAACAGCCTACGACAATAAGGTAAAACAAGGGCGCCCAACATCAGTCGCCCAGAATTCCATACACGCACCTAGAGTCCTCCACCAATTGAATAGAAACACGAGGGAGAGAATAACGGGATAGGTATCTATTCCTATCTTAAGTGTACTTACCAAAGGGGTCTACTCCTACCAAAAGTGTGCTTACCGCCTCACCGCCTTATCCAAGCTATATAATGTAAGTTCTCTCAACATTGGGGGCACGCCTCCGAATTCCATACACACACCTCTCTCTCACTCTCTCTAAGCACTGTAAACTCTCCGGAGTACATTGATGCATTAATAAAGATTGTCGGCCATCGCTGCCATTCAAGAAAGTGGACGTAGGTCACCCAGATCGAACTACTATAAATCTTAGTGTTGATTGTATATTTAATGTTTTACTATTGATTGTCATTGATTGTCTATTTACTACTATTTAATTATACATTATCATTCTCTTGACTATTAATCTTGTACGAAGACAATTTTGTGCACCATCACCCTCACTGGATGGCTTACTCCCTTTCGTGCTTGTAGTGCATACTATTGTCGAGTGTAGAGACCAGAGAGAGAGAGAAGGAGGCTCAGGCTCCAGTCGTCCAGCACTCCACCGATTTTCAAGAAGGAGGCCGAGGTTGAGGCTGGAAACAATTTAGGGCAAGATGCCGAAAAGGGCCAAAATTCTTTATTTTGTACTAAATTTAATGAACTAGCTGGTTTGATTAAACTCACCCGGGTTTACAGGTTTTCTGGATTTTTTCCGGTTCACCGAGTTTGCTCTGGTTTTTTATGGTTCCCTGTAATAGTTTAACAGGGCCAGTTTAGACCCGATTCACAAGTGACCGACCAGACTGATTCTGATATCAAGACTCCTGAGTTTGAATTTTGACAATTTCTCATGTTCTTGTCATGAGAGATTTATTTTTTATGAATGTTTTAATCTTGACATAGATGGTCTACCTTTGATTGGACCAAAAAATAGATTAGTCAAAGTGTCATATGTTAATTCGAATACCCTTAACTGTTAAACTAAAAAAAAAGTGAAAAAGAGACTTAGATCCCTCCAATACACCTTTTTTTATAATTTTTTTATGAATAATCTATCATTAATAAGTGATTGTCTCACTTGTATATAATGAATTTCACTTAAATATATGATAGATGATTCGCCAAAAAAAAAATTAAAGAGACAATATTAGAGTGGATCTCAATCAGGAAGAAAGAAATATAAATTTCTTTGTTTATGTTTGGTAAAATGGATGAAAAAATATGAGAATTTTTTTTTCATTATTTTTATTTTGTTTGGTAGGAAGAAAGAATATTGTTTATGTATTCTACAATTATCCGTTCAATGTTTTGCTTACAAACATTATTCTCTTTTTTAATTTTAATTAATATTTACCATGTCCCAAACTACCGTAAAAAATAAAAGTATTTTCAATTAAATGTCGTTTCCTTTGATGCTAAATTCATATGTATAGTCCTATACATATTCACCACTATATACTAAGGTACCTATAGAGTCCCCACTTTTGCATTTGGGTATCAAGCCAAACATGAGAATGATGATGCATGTTAGGAATTTCGTGAGTTAAAATAATTTCGTGAGTCACATAAATTAATTCATGAGCCACTTAGGCCTGTGAATTGAAGGTTGAAGACGGAAGTTGGATGTTTAAAGATGCATGGATTACATTTTTGAAACCCAACTTGGTTAGGCATGATAAGGTGACATAAAAACCTAGTGACCCTAGTGGTTAATAAGGTCAAATTCGGACTACATTTTACCTAGATTTGTAGTTGGAAAAGTATTTTTCAATTCATATTTGAGGCCAATGTATGGTATTCGCATGAACAACACCCTTTGGTGCTCAAATAGAATTAAAATCGAGAGAAAATAGGAAACCTCAAAGAACAAATAACTGATTTTTCGTCAGTACCGATTTTTTTTTTCTACTTTAGTGGCTAATTATAACTTTGGAGTGTCCTAAAAATTATCTTTTACAAAAATTACATATGGTATTTATTTCTACAATGACTTCATTTGAATGCTTAATTTTTATTTCCTCCAAATGGCCCTAAATTTAAGACTTAATCTTTTACTAGACGAGACATCGATATATTCATAAGCATACGCCATCTTAAGGTGAAAATCAAATAATCGTCCTTGCCCTCTCATTTTTATAATCAGATTCAGAAACTTGAATGTGAAAAATATTTTTATAAATAAAATGAAGCCATTATGGGAACTATGAAATTAAAATAAGCAATTAACTTATGCACAAACACAAATTAGCTTAGTAACTAAATTTTGAATCTTGTAGAAACTAGAGAGATGATTAATAGAGTATTATTTGATAGCAATTTAGAGCATTTGCGATCACTTGAGAGTAATTGAGAATTAAGCGTGAAGAATTATAATTTGGTGGGTTAAAATGAAATGAAATTGCCTCTATTTGTAATATTGGACTGGTTAGCAAATTACTTAAATTATCCTTAAATCTAGTCGTTTAAGACTGTTAGTTAGGGTTGAAATTGACTTTTTCTAGGTTTGATGCAAATTACAAATTTGGGCCCACAAAAGTAGTCGCTTATAATTGTTTCGTCCTCTCACTCAATATCCATGGGAGGCTTGAGTGAAGATTTGAGCTTTAAGTCGTACGGATTTATTATGACTATGGTAATTACGAACTTTTGGCTCTAAGATTTGATTTATTCTTTAATTTCATGTATTACAACATTGTAACATTATTATATTCTTATATTACATACACCGCATGAATAAAGTATAGAATAGTCGAGACTTTTCACAATCATTATTTTTGCATACCATAGAAACTAGAGTGTTATCCCGACATATATGGACTGTAACGTAATCATGAATGGTTAGATAGATCACATGTTGAGTACACAATTCTACACTTATTAATATTGGACCCAAACAAGTAAACAAATTACTTGTATTGTACCCTCAATAAAAGACACTACAACATTTTTCAAATACCTCTCTAATTTGAAGAGAAGTAGACACTTAATAGGAAGCTCACAACTTACATTCAAGACTCCACACTCAAACTAAGAATACAAAGACTTAATTTTTGGAGGATGCCTATCCCAAATGCAAGGGAGGGTATTTATAGTTCTCACCATGCAATCTACACCATACAAATATTAAATTAAGAAATAATCCTAGCCATACATTATTACCACATTCTACACACTTCTCCTAAAAAATCTCCTTTCTACATCCTTCTACAATTTTCTCTTCAAAATATCTTTCTTCCACATTTGTTGAAAAGCTTCTATTGTCTTTCTACCACATTTGTTGAGAAGCTTTCATTGTCTTGGGCTTAAATAAAATGGATTGGGCTTTTATTTTTCTTGGGCTTTGTAATGAGTTGGGGTTGATCTTCTACATCACATACATGTGAATCAGCCAATAACTTTCCCAGCAGCCACAAACATATCCATTTACATTGTATGTATACAGAGATGGGTAATAATTTTATGATAGCTTCCAAGCTTTACCACCTCCCATATGGAATCCTTTAAGCCTTCCAAAAAACATCACAAGAATGAGGATCGTTTTCCCCTTGTTACTCCATCTTCCAGCAAATCCATAGGCTGCATCTTTGCAGTAGCCATCCTGTTTAAGTTGTCGATTGCACCGATGAACCCAACGTTCCCGTATGCACTACAAAATTTTCATGCTTGGGTCAGTAGCATAACCAAAACGGCTAGGTGTAATACACTATTACATTATGATTAACTTCATCTTTTGTGATGATTATAATTGTCAAGTGCGTTTTGATGCTGATGTCATTAAACGAGAGAGAAGAAGAAGAATAATAAGATATGAAGATATCGTGTCACCTTATCACTTCCATGATAATGTTGAACACGTTGAAGTTGAGAGGGTCTTCCTTCAAATTTTCTCTCTCAGTGATACAAATGAGAACGATGAAGATGACTAGATATGAGAGTTGTGAGAATTGTAGAACATCCCCAAATTTCATCCTTCCCTTATGTGCTATGAATCATTTTCTGAAACCTTTTTGTGATCATCGCTTGGTAAGAATGAAGTATATATGGTGGAAGATACCAGTGGAAAAGAGTTAAAACAAAACTCAAACACCATTGAAAAGCTTTAGAAGTCAATAATTAAACTCATCTTTAATTTAGTTGATAAAAGTTTAATGTATCGGTTAATATTTTTTTTAAGTAACCCCTTTCAGGTAAAAACTAGTTAATTAAAAAAATTAAATTAAATTTTAAGTACCGTTTACTTAAAAAAAAGGGAAGATCAATTCATCTTCTGTTTTTGTTCAACGATCAAGGGTGGTTGTATCAGTTTATGCGCATCTCGATTAATCCCCTTTTTGGTCTGGTCAAACGATAGGTCATCCACGTCATACTAGGGTATTTATGAAGAATAAATCCGTCATGACCTGACTTCAAGGGGTTATCAAGATTTGAACTTAAGACTTCTAAATTTACAGTTTGTCTCTATTATCATTTGAACACTACTTCTTGGGTAATTTGCCTTCAACCAAAAATCTAAATCCTGATTTGATAATGGTTTTTAAATTTGGAGATAATTACACTAGAAGTCTCTAAAATATGGAGGTTGTCTTATTTTAATCTCTAATATTTTAATTGCATCATTATAATTCATAAAGTATTGAATATATTAGATGTGATTTTTCAAACAGACACTGTTCAAATTGCTAACGATTTTTTATTATAAACTTATTACATAATACCTAAATATGAGTAAAAAAATAATTTAGATAACTCTTGATCAAATTTCAACCAAAATTTTGGTCAAAGAGCTATCCAAATTATACAGTTTTGATCATAAGCTATATAAATTTTAGTCAAGAGTTATCCATATTATACATTTTTTGTCAAGAACTACCCAGATTTTGATCAAGTGTTACTCAGATTATTTTTTGTCCATATTTAGGTATCACGTGATAAATTTCTGATAAAAAATTGTTAGTAATTTGGATGTTGTTTTTTTAGTAGATCACATAGAAATATATTAAATACGTCAAGGATAAAAATGATACAATTAAAATATTAGAGACTAAAATGAAACAAATTTTATATTTTGGGGACCTCTAGTGCAATTGACCCTTAAATTTGTTTTGCATTTTAATATTTTTTTTAGGGTTAATTATACGGAAGATCCCTAAAATATGTCGATTGTCTCATTTTGATTTTGAATCTTTCAATTGTATCATTTCAGTCCCTGATGAAGTATTGAATATCTATATAATAAAGTAAATTTCTTTGTCTTGAACTTTTCGCAGTTTAGATCGATTGAAGATTATTGATTTGACGATTTTAATTAGACTTTCATTCATTTTAAAACTCTAAAACTTTTATTTATAATAAAACTCTCTTTCTCTTTCTATCTTATACACCAAACTTTTATACGTATATAACACACTCTCTTTCCCTCACATATATTTTAAACACACACTTCCATCTCTCATACTCTGTCTCTATATATATAGATGAGATAAAATAAAAATTTAATTAGGATCATCAAGACAAACAATGTTATCTCATACTTTATCTCTTAGCATTCTTAACATTATTTATTTGTCTTGACGATTCTTATTGAACATATTTACTCAAATATTTGTATGATTTTATAGATGAGAGAATATTTAAATATTAAGAAAAAATTTGAGGTTGTAGATATTCAAAGCCAAGTTAATTACCAATAAAAAAATTCAAATTCAAGCTAATCACCAATAAAAAATAATAAGTGATACTAATTGCAACAAAAAAAATAAAAAATTCAAAGCTAAGCTAATCACTAATAAAAAAATAACAAGTGATATTAATTGCACAAAAAACTAACTAAAAAAATTAAAGTCAATCTAATTACCAAAAAAAAAAAATATCAATGACGAATAAAAATAATAAGTGAAACCAATTGCACCAAAAATAACAATATTCTAAAGCAACTATTAATTTCTTTTTTCTTATTTGCATTATTTTTCCCTTGCTGATGTTTATATTTTTTAAATACTTGAATTTTGCAAATTAGACACTAAAACGATAAAAATGTCAGTTAAATTATTATTTTTTATTTTGTGAAATTTTAATTTTGTTGATTTAGTTTAATTGCAGCGTTATAATATTTTTGTAGCATCCGAGAAGTCATAGTGACAAATAATTAAATCAATTGTCCTTGTATTAATATGATATGATTTTTTCATTTCAATCCTTACACTTCTTTTATTTAAGACATTATTAGATACCCCCATTTCCTTGACAAATTTTTTGTGTTAAGAGTGCTTTTAGACGCGAATAATAACTAGTGTTTCTATATAATCTTTCAAATAGACAATACCCATATTATTATTGATTTTTTATCATAAATTTGTTACATAATCTTTAAATATGAACAAAAAAATAATTTACATAATCCTTGACCAAGTCTCTCTCTCTCTCTTGTTCTCTCTTACCATCAAATTTATCTATGCTAATAAAAATTGGAATATAAAATTTAATTAATATTTTTATATTTAGGAAAAATAAATTTAATTAATATTTTATATTTTTAAAAAATATATTTAAAATAAATTCATTATTAATATTAGAAATAAAAAAAAAACTTAGTTATTATTTTCATTTTAAACCCCAAAAATATCCCGAGTGAGTGCGATAGCCATTAGACCAACATGGAACCAATG
>JAHQCQ010036564.1:0-18142 GCA_023539305.1 Ilex asprella | reverse complement strand
GAGTCATCTTGCTCCCTTGCGGTGTTCCTTCGGTCTTCGGGGACTTGCCGCACCCACTGATAAGTGCAACAGTGGGCGTGGCTTCTTGGGTGCCCGAGGCAATGAGGTAGGCGCTCATGTGGCTAAGGCGGGTGTATCTGGCCGTGTCGCAGGCGCCCAAGTGGTGGGCGGCGCCCGTGGGTGAGAGAGGCTGCTGGAGTGTCAGAACTACGACAAATTTTTGGACAGTCATAACTTTGCGCCCAAGAGTCCGTTTGAGGCGATTTTTTTTTATTTCGGGTATTTTTTCGAGTTCTACGACTCGCAAACTGCCACAGGCATTTTGTCCAACGAATTCTCCCAAAAAATGCTCCTATCTCTCTGAAATTGAGATTTTCAGTGCAGCTCCGGCAAACTGATCGAAAAACTTTTCTTTTTTTATGTACCCTTGTCTATAAATGGAGGTCACTATTCCCATCTTCTTCACTTTACTCCCATTTCTTATTTTTCTGACCAAAGACTTCCTCTTCCAAGCTTCTCCAAGGAGTTGTTCAATCTTCCTCAAGAAGTTACATACCAAACTTCCTCAAGAAGCTTTAGCAAGGCTTCCTTGAGAAGCCATTCCTCCCCTATAAAAAGGGTCTTCAAGCTACTGTTCACCCCATTCTTTTTCATTCCTCTCTTCTTCTTTTCTTTTTCTAAGATCAAAGCATATGAGGACTAGGGGCTTGAAGAGTGGAGGAGATGAGGCGAGGGGAGGCAACGCCTTGGGGGCCGGCCTAGGCGGCGCCCATGGGTCCAGCCCAGGCGGCTCCCCTCCGGCTTTCGGATGTTCGGGTCCTTCTCCTCGCGGTGGCTTTGGGAGTGTGATGCAGGCGGACGTCCAAGGTTCGGGCGGAGTCCTTCTTGGCGTAGGCAATGGAGTCGGAGTGCCTGAACAAGGCGAGGGAAGGGTGAGGTCCTCCATGGGCGGCGCCCAGGCTCCAGGTGAAGCCTTTTTGGGCGGCGCCAGGCTCCGAGCGGCACCTCTTTGGCCTTCGGACGCTTGGGTCCTTCTTTTCGTGGTGGTTTCGGCGTAGTCCAGGCAACGGTTGAGAGGCCCTTCGGAGTTTTTGGCCCAAGACCAGGCATGGGCAAAGAGCCTTCGTCTACCCCTTTTGGCACGTCACGGGGGACCACAGAAGCATGCAGGCAGCAGAGCGGATCGCCGAACGAGGTCGGAGGCGCCTGCCGTGGAGTGGGCGGCATCACAGGCACGGGCGACGCTCCGAGCTCCCTGGGTGCAGTGCAGACTTCTCCTAGTGAGTCCAGAAAATGGACAGGTGACTCGAGTTCTCAAGGTATTTTACCTATCTTTGTTGGTATAATTACTTTTCTTTGCTATAGTCTGAGTTTGTTTTCTGCTGGCGTTCATTCAGGCGAGAGGGAGACTGCTGTTGATTTTGACAGAGGTCCGCGTGGAGGAGGAGACGACCGTCATAAGGTAGCTTCTATATTCAGCCTATTTGAACGTGATGAAGATATCTCTGAAATAGTTGCCCGATATCATATTCCGCCTTTTGTATCGTGCCGTCGTCCTGAGGCTGATGAGTCTGCGTGCTGTGACTCCTCAGGTGAGATAGTTGTTTACGAGGGCATGTTGGAGGCGGGACTTTGATTCCCTATCCTCGGACCCATATGTCGGGTTCTTGGGCACTTGTCTCTGGTCCTGGGGAGGCTGGCCCCCAATGGTTGGAGGGTACTATCTGTATTTTTCGTACTGTGGCGGTTGGTGCACAACACTGCTGTTCTCCCTCCGTTTGAGGAATTTTTTGTCACATACATGCTTCTTGAGAACCCCGCTCCCCACCAGGGGTGGTACCGCTTTGCCCCGAGAGCGGACAAGTTTATCACTGGTCTCACTTCCAATCTTCACAAATGGAAGAGAAAATTCTTTTTCGTTGGAGGTGAGTGGGCTTCTGACTCCGATCGTGACGTGGTGCCTACCCAATGGAATACAGCCCCAAATACTAAGCTGGGTGAGGATCTTTCCTTCAATTCTTGTCTTAATTTTCATGTACGTGTTTCTCATAGTGTAATTGTCATCTTGCAGTCCCACTTACTCTATCCCGGGATCAGGCTAGGTTCCTTGAGATGGTTCGTAACAATCCCATGACGGATGCCTCCGAGATCATGCGGGCAGCCGGTATTTCTCTGGCTCCGTCAAAACAGAAAAAGAAAGGTACTTGATACCTTAGTGGTCTTAGAATGTGATGTAACAGTCTTTCTTACTTACGCTGGCTTTGCAGGTACCCCTATTGACAGGTCTATTGTGGACGAGTTACTTACTTCCAGAGTGGCGTCTATTCCCCCTCCTCCTTCCAAGATGTCGAAGTCTGGTACCCCCAGCTCTTCTCAACCTGGGTCTACTAGTCTTACGGAGGCTGAGCTTGGTGATGATCCACCTTCTTCTCTGACCGATGTCTCCTCTCCTCCGAGGGATTATTCTAGAACTGCTGTAGGGGTTGAGGTCTCGACGCAATCTTCTACCAGACTTGTGGACCCGCCGAGCTACCCCCACCCGGACGTTCGCTCGACGTCTATGCTCCAAAATCTGAGTGCGGCGAGGGGGAGACTTTGTGACTTTGTGAGCGATGCTGACGTTCAAGAGATTACATCTTGGGGTCCAGAAGGCATGATCAACGCCGCTGTTGAGGGCTTTGCTTTGGTATACCCTTCCTTCTTGTTTCGATCTTGGCTTCTTTTGTTATATCCCGGCTTAGTTAGTTCCTTACTCTCTTTGTATACTATTTTCAAATGTCTATAGATGGCTGCTGCCTTGTCCGGTTTGTTCAATAATACCCTGAAGATCGGGGAGGCCGTTAGTGGCCAGGCGAAGGAGAGGCAGGGCCGTGAGGCTATTGAGGAGCAGCTGCGGCAGGCACGAGAGGATGTCGCTGAGGAGTTGAGGCAGGCATGAGAGGATGCCACCAAGGAGTTGGAGCAGGTGCAAGGGAGGATTGCTCGACTTGAGGCTGACCTTCGCGCATCACTTGAGAGAGCTGCCAGGGCGGAGGCTCAGAGGGATGCTGCTGAGAGGGTTATGGCCAGTGCCTTCATTGACAGCTACGAGGAACTCAGGAGGAAGGCTGTTATAGCATTCCCTTACTGTGATCTTTATGACCTTAAGCCTTCTGAGGCTCTTGAGTCCGATGACAAGGACTATGTGAGTGGAGGCAGTGAGGGTCACTAGGATAGTGTTGTCTTTGTGTCTTTTGTTCTGTTGACACACTATGTCCATCTTTTGTCAAGAGCTCATGTGTTTGGATGACATATTATTTTTGTAAAGGTTTTTTGAATGGAATACAACTCTTTTGAGAAAAACACCGGGCAATTTTATAATTCAAAGTAAATGTTTGAAGAAAAAAGACTAACATAGGCAATTGACTAACAAAATATCCTAAACAGTGGTCACTAACTCATGGTTGATTGCCCCCAGCTACTGGTAGTATTTCTTTAGGTGTTCTGCATTCCATGGATGGCCTAGGACTCTTCCTTCAAAATTTTGAATTCAATAGGTACCCAATCTTACTATCTCTGTGACCGTGTAGGGTCCTTCCTAGTTGGGTCCCAATTTTCCTTCCCGGAAGTCTTTGGTGGACAAGATGACCTTCTTGAGGACCAGGTCCCCAGGTAGGTAGGCACGAGGCTTCACCCTCTAATTATAGTACTTGGTCATGCGATGCTTGTACTCTGCATTCCTGAGCATGGCTATCTCTCTCTCCTCCTCCACCAAGTCGAGGTTGATGCGGAGGTCTTCTTCATTACTGGTAGGGTCATGGCTCTAGACCCTAAAGGAGCGTACCCCAATTTCAACGGGTATCGCTGCCTCTGTTCCATAGGCTAGGGAGAATGGGGTCTCACCCGTAGGACCTCTTGGTGTGGTCTGATATGCCTATAGTACTCCTGGGAGTTCGTCTACCCACTTCCTTTTTGCGGTCTCCAATCTGGCTTTCAAGTTACGGAGTATGGTCCTGACAGTGACCTCTACTTGTCCGTTCGCCTGCGGATGGGTGGGGCTAGAGTGGGGTTGCTTAATCTGGAGTTCCACACAGAAAGTGTTGAGGAGCTTGTTATCAAACTTCTTGGCGTTGTCGCTTATAATGGCATGAGGTACTCCGAAACGGCAAACTAGACTCCTCCATATGAAGTCTTTTACCTTTTGGTCCGTAATCCTGGCTAAGGCTTCAGCCTCGGCCCACTTGGTGAAGTAGTCTATGGCGATGACTACGAACTTACATTGACCTCGACTCACAGGAAGGGGACTTAGGATGTCGATCCCCCATATGGAGAAAGGCCATGGGCTCTGGATGGTGGTGAGCTCCTCGGGCGGCTGTCTGGGCACAGTCGCAAAACGCTGGCACTTATCACATCTCTGAACAAAGTCTCGGGTGTCTCTGATCATGGTGGGCCAATAGTATCCCTGTCTAATTGCCTTATGAGCCAATGCACGTCCTCCTGAGTGGTTCCCACATATCCCCTCATGGATCTCCCTCATGGCATAGTCCGCCTCTTCTGGGGTGAGATAGCGGAGTAGTGGGAGAGAATGATTCTTTTTGTAAAGGGTGTTTTGTAATGTAATATACCTGGATGCCCTCATCCTCAACTTTCTGGCCTTCACTGGGTTGTCTGAGAGAGTGTCTCCCTCCAGGTAGCTTCTGATAGGGGTCATCCAATTGGACTCCGATGATACACAGTGAGTCTCGACCTCTTCTAACTTGGTGGTGCTAGGCTCAAACTGGTGATCTGTCAACGCTGGTCCCATGAGTATGTTGGAAGATGCAAACTTGGTAAGAGCATCCGCCATGATATTCTCTTCTCGAGGTATATGGTGGATCTCAAAGCATGCAAACTTTGCGAGGAGTGCTTGGACCACCGAGAGGTATTCTTGCATCCTTTCTTCTTTGGCTTCAAAATCTCCCCTTACCTGATTGACTACGAGCTGAGAGTCGTTGTAATTCACGAGATGAAGTGCTTCCATCTCTTAGGCTAACCTTAGACCTGATACGAGGGCCTCATACTCTGTTTAATTATTGGACGTGTTGAAGTGGAGGGAGACAGCGTATTTTAACGGAGTACCATGGGGACTGATTATTACGAGTCTAGCTCCCCCTCCCTCACTGGTAGAGGACCCATCCACATAGAGTTTCCAACATGGCGGAGTGGATGACAAAGGTGATGTCAGGAGAGGATTTGAAGATGGGAGCGAGGGGGCCTGAGAGGGTGACGCCCAAGGCAGGGTAAGCGGCACCACAGGCCAAGTGGACGGCGCCCTAGGTAGGGTGAGTGACGTCCTGGCTTGCCCGGTCGATGACTTTACCCCCTGTTTCTCCTCCGGGTCGGCGGGTCTTCGTATGACAACTGGTCCGACTTCTTGGTGGAGAGAGTCAGTATGTACTGAACAAGTGCGCGCAGGGGCGCCTAGTCCTTCATTTGGGACTCCTACGGCGGTGTGGACTCCTCTACAAAGTCTGTGAGCGCCTGCGCTTTGATGGCGGCCCTTGGTTTGTACTGCACGTCAAATTTGCTCAACTCCACGGCCCACTTGAGCAGTCTCTCAGAGACATCGGGTTTCCCTAAGATTCTTTTGAGTGGCTGATCGGTGACCACCATGATGGTGTGACCTTGGAAGTAATGACGCAGACGTCTGGCGGCAGTGACAAGGGCGAGAGCTAGTTTTTCTAACTCCGAGTATCTCACCTCTGCTCCTCGGTAGGCTCTACTTACATAGTAGACAGGCTTCTGGATGCCCCCATCCTCTCTGATAAGCACAGAACTTACGGTAGAGGGAGAAGATGAGAGGTAGAGGTAGAGGATTTCTCCTAGCACAGTATGTGAGAGTAGTGGTGGTGTGGAGAGGTAAGCTTTGAGCTTCTGGAAGGCCTCCTTAGCGTCTGGGCCCCACTGGAAGGACCTGCGGAGGATCTTAAAAAAGGGAAGACATTTGAGGCAGGGGAAGGACCTGGACTTCCTTGATTGAGGCAAGGGGACTTCATCTCCAAGATCGCTTTAATTTTATCTGGGTTGGCTTCAATTCCCCGTTTATGGACCATGAAGCCTAAGAACTTTCCTGAGCCTACACCGAAGGCGCATTTTTCAGGGTTCAACTTCATTTTGTAGGCCCTTTGCACATCGAAGGTCTCCTGTAAGTGTGCGATATGATCTGTGGCTGTTACACTCTTCACTAACATATCATCTACGTAGGCCTCCATCGTCTTCCCAATCTGGGCCTCGAACATTCTGTTAACGAGACGCTGATATGTGGCACCAGCGTTCTTGAGCCCGAAAGACATCACCCTGTAGCAGTAGGTTCCTTTAGGGGTGATAAATGAGGTATTCTCTTGGTCTGGAGGGAATATGCTGATCTGGTTGTGACCGGAGTAGGCATTAAGGAAACTCAGGAGCTCGTGTCCCGCCGTGGCATCAATGAGCAGGTCGATTCGTGGGAGAGGATAACTGTCCTTGGGACAGGCCTTGTTGAGCTCCGTAAAATCTACGCAAAGGCGCCACTTTTCATTGGCCTTTGTCACCATTACCACATTGAATAGCCATTTTGGGTATGCTACCTCCCTTACTTACCCATTAGTCAGCAACTTGTCTACCTCTTTCCCCATGGCTTGGCCTCTCTCAGTGCTCACACTCCTCAACTTGTGGCGAACATGCTTGTATCTGGGGTCAACATTCAGCCAGTGAGAGGTCACTCTGGGGTCAATGCCTTCCAAGTCCTCATGGGACCAGGCGAAGACGTCTATGTTTCTCCTGAGGAAGTCTACCAAAGCGGATTCTAGCTCTTGGGAGAGTGAGGAGCCAAGCTAGACCTTCTTCTCTGGAAGGCTATCATCTAGTATCATTGGGCGAAGCTCCTCTGCTGGTTCACCCCTCTCTAAGGTACTGTCGTCTCTAGGGTCAAGGACCTCGATCTGGAGTGTCTCATTCGATCTCCTAGCCCTCATAGAGGCCACATAACACTCTATGGCTGAGACATGGTCTCCTCTAATCTCCCCAACCCCATTGGAAGTAGCGAAGCAGAGGAGAAGGTGATAAGTAGAGGGCACTGCCCTTAAGGCATTGAGGGCAGGACGTCCAAGTATTATGTTGTAAGCAGAAGGGCAATCAAGAAAATTTACCATGATAGTAGAGCTCCTTGGTGCGGTTCCTGCTGTGACAGGCAGGATGATGGATCCCAAATGCTGGACTCTCTTTCCCGAGAAACCAACCAAGGGAGTCCTGACAGGCTGTAATCTTTCTCTGCCGAGGTGAAGGCTATCGTAAGTAGTGACAAACAGGATATCGGCTGAGCTTCCACTATCAACTAGGATCCTCCTGGCTTGGTAGTTGGCCACCATCAGGGTCAAAACTAAAGGGTCGTCATGAGGGGTCTGAACTCCTACCAAATCTCTGTCTGAGAAGGTGATGACCTCCTCCTCCCCGTGTCGTGGGGTTTTCATTGGGCGAGAGTCATGAGACTCTACCTGTCTAGCTTTACAGGCGTGCGCCTTCCTGGCGGAGTTGGAGTCACCTCCTCCTCCTAGTCCTCCTGCGATAGTTTGAATCTCACCGAGGGGTTGCTGGTGTTCTCGTTCTTCGTGCGAAGGGACAGGTCCGCGACAAGCCATATATTGTCTGAGATGACCCCGTTGGATAAGCTCCTCAATCTGCTTCTTCAGCTGGAAGCAGTCGTCCATGTCATGTCCGTGGTCGCGGTGGAAACGACAATACTTATTGGGATTTCGACGCGTGGGGTCAGACTTCATCTTTCCGGTCCAGCGGACGGCTGGGTCATCCTGTATCTGGAGTAGGATGTGCTCCACCGAGGCATTGAGTGGAGTGAATGACTGTCGGTCCCTCGGGGGTAGTGGTCTGAGGCGGTCCTTTACGGGGACCCTCTCTGCTTTCTTTCTCTTATTTTCAGTCTCCTTTCGGTCTTCTCGATCGTCTTTTCTTTTCTCCCCTCGCGAGGACTCACCTCTACGGGCTTTGGTGGCGTCCTCGGCGTTCATATATTTTTGAGCCCTAGATAGTAACTCGGGCATGCTAGAGGGCGGCTTTTTGATGACTGAGAACATGAAGCTGGAGGTGCGAAGTCCAGCGATAAAGGCGACTAAGGCTACCTTGTCATCTGGTTCTTCGACTTGGAGGACCTCCTCATTGAAACGGGCAAGGTAGCTACGGAGGCTTTCGTCCCTATCCTGCTTGATGGTGAGCAGGTGGATTACTGGTTTTTGATGGCGGCGTCCCCCTATGAAGTGGGAGACGAAAGACTTACTTAGCTCTGCGAAGGATCGGACGGAAGAGGGCCTGAGTTTGGAGAACCACTGGCGGGCGGACCCCTTCAGGGTGGTAGGTAACGCTCTGCACATGATCTCCTTAGGGACATTGTGGAGCTGCATGAGAGACTTGTAGGTATCCAAATGGTCGAGGGGGTCTCTGTTACTGTCGAAGGTCTCAATGTTGGGCATCTTGAACTTCGAAGGTAGTGGGTAGTTGACAATATCAGTGACAAAGGGCGTGTCAGTGCGTCTCACCAGGTAGTCCATGGTCGTAGGCGCCTGTGCCTTGATGGCGTTGAGGGCATCACCAAGCTGGTTTTGTACCTCTTTTATCTTCTCGTCCCATTGGTTGGGGACATCCTCGGTCGGATGGCGGTACTGGCTCTCATGGTCTCCGTATTGACTCTCTACTTCATCCTCCTACGCATGCACATGAGAAGGGGGGACTGCTAGGCGAGGGGCGCCCTGCAGTCGCAGGGCATTCTAGCGAGGGGCCCCATGGTGAGGGGCTGCTTGACGCTCGTGAGGTGCAGGTTGTTGTTCATCCCCAGTAGGAGGGATTGAGACTACTCCTTCTGGACGAGGGGTAGCACCTCCTTGGGTGAGCATCAGTCGGATGATCTGTTGGTTTTGTTTTACCAGCAATTGCATAGTCTAGAGAAGTTGTTGTTGCTGACCAGTAGGAGTCGCAGTAGTGGATGGTTCAGACGGTGCGAGGGGAGGTGGGGCCTCCCCCTGGTGAGTCGGGTTGTGGTCTCCTGGCTGTTGGCTCATCGATCGGGTGGTAATCACCATGGATTGTGAAAGAGATTGAAAGGTAGTAGAAACTATGTCATTTCCCACAGACGGCGCCAAACTGATGATGCACAAAATCGTCTTCGTGCGAGATCAACAGTCACAAGAGTGATTAATGAACAATCAATGACAACTAAATGACAAAATAGTAAATAAAGAGTCAACACAGGAGATTTATAGTGGTTCAGTCTCGGATGACCTACGTCCACTCTTCGAATGGCGACGGTGGCCTTAGGCGTTTTATTGATCAACGGTGGTACTCCAGAGAGTTTACAATGAGTCTGGAGAAAGAGGGTGCAGAGAGCTTAGAGAGCTTGCTGAGTACAACTCGTGTAGTGTGTCTCAAGAGTCATCGTTCCCTTTATACAGTGAGGGCTTACATTATATAGGCTCACCAAGGCGGTGACGTGAGGGAGAAGTCTCCCGTTAATTTGGTAAGTACAAACATGGTAAGAGTGAGCCTCTTTGGTAAGTAGAGTTATGGTAGGAGATCTCCGTATCCCGAGTCTTCCTCCACGTACTCCTATTTACTCGGACGTCATTATAGAGTGTGCTCACGCTTAGCCTTGGACTTGAGTCTTGAAGTAAGGAGGAGACGAAGAGGGCCAAAGTGGGAGGCGCCCACTTGGCCTCCTATGGGCGACGCCCACTTGGTGTGGAGAGGTGGGCTGCGCCCCATGAGGGGTGTCCTTACCTCGTTGTTCAGCTCTTCCTTCTCTTGGCTTCCAAGTAACCCATTTAGTTTCATAGCTCGTCTCTCTCCCCTTCGTACTCCTTGGAGGATGATTGCAAGTTGGATTGGTCTTAATCTCGAACCTTGAGCTCGGACTTGCTTCAGAGTGGGCTTGGACTCAAATTAGAGTCAAGAGGCCGAAGTAGGAAGGAGGATGAGACGCCCGGAGGGGCCAACCTAGGCCGGCGCCCAAAGGGGCCAAACCAAGCGGCGCCCCAAGAGGACACTGGGCGGCGTCCAAGGGGGTACTGGGCTAGCCCGGTGTCCTCCTCTTGATGCCTTCGTCTTGATGTCTTCCCTCGATGCCTTCCTCATCCATGGGTCGGTCCAGTCTAGATTTGGATTTTCTCAAATTGGCGGACTTTGATTGGGCTTTCACTTGGGCTTTCTCGGTTCATCTTGATTGGGCTCGGCCCAACTAAATTCAGGCTCGTAATAAACTGTTGTTAATACACACTCACCCCAAAATTTGATGGGAAGATGGGTTTGAAAACGTAAGCAGCGAGCCACATTTAATAAATGTCGATGCTTACGTTCAGCAACGCCATTTTGTTGAGGAGTATCAATACAAGTTAATTCTGGTAAAATTCCATTATTATGAAGTAATTTTTGAATTGCACGAGATAGAAATTCATAGCCATTATCTGAATGAAAAGATTTAACTCGGGCATTAAATTGTGTTCTGACCATATTGAGGAAAAATTCTATTTTGGAAAAAGCATATGATTTTTAACATAATAAATATACCCAAGTTGTGCGCGTGCAATCATCAACTACGGTAAGAAAATAAAGTGCCCCACAAGTAGAAGGAGTATGATAGCCACCCCAAATATCAACAAAATTTGAGCAAACAGAACAACACTTTTATAAAGAATAATTTTAAATCGTAGTCTAGTATGTTTGCCACGCAAACAGGCGTCACAAGGACAATTATTGGTAGTAGGGTGTTTAACAAGGGAATGAGGTAAACTACTGGGTGCTGGATGACCTAATCTCTAGTGTCATAAGGTGGAGTCATCGGTTGGAGTTATTAGGGTAGTGGAGGGTGGTGTGCGCAAGTAGTATCAGCCGTTGCGTGCCTCACCCACTCCAATCACAGTCTTCGACTTCAAGTCCTAAAAGAGGCAGAAAGTTGAAAAAAAAAACAATGCACTTAAGGTCATGGGATAATTTTTGTATAGATAATAAATTGAAACGAAAACTAGAGACATGCGATACATCAAAAAGAGTGATGGAAGGAGTGACAGTTATGGTTCTTGTGTGAGAGACAATATGAATAGAGTCAGAGGCGGACTGGATTGGCAAAATTTTATCGGTGACTGTATATGAGTTAAAAAGAGATAGGTGGGGCGTCATGTGAGAGGAAGCCCCACTATCAATAATCCAATCATGTGAGATAGAATACATATTACCAGAAAAAAGTGCAAATGGATGTTTGTAAAAAGCATATGCTTGGGAAGCCCCAGTGGGACTCAAGTGAGGATTAGAATTCATGACGGATGATTGTGCTGTATAATTAGACTGGTTAAATGGTGCACGCGAGGTCCAGTTGAAGGACCAATCGGGGTAGCCAATGAGTTTAAAACAACCCGACTGATAATGACCCATCTGGTTACAATGTGTACAATAAGCATTGGGATCTTTACTGTCGCGATTGTGTGGTTCCTGTTAAACGTCCCCACGTGGAGGATAAGGTCTTCCGCGACTATCTCCCCGTGGCTGATTGGGATGTGTTACGGATGATTGCAGAGGAGATTGATGTTGTCGGATTAGAGGGCTTGCACAAGAAGGTTGTTGAGGTTGAGGAGAGTTAAAGGTTTTGGCTTGGTTTTGCTGATAAGGCCGCTGGTCATGAGAGTTCCGCTATTGGTTATTGTTGGAGTTTGACCAAGATGGCTGAGGCTTGAATCACTGACTCATCATTGCTGAGTTCGCCTGTATGGGTTTAGTAATGTGAGAAGACATCTTGGTTTGTTCTTCTGAGACCAATAGTCTTAGACATTCCCAATGTCAAGAAGTGGATCCATGGCAAGGATTTGAGTGCGAAGGAAAAAGTAGGGTTCATTGAGGCCCATCAAGAGTTGATAGACCGTTCGTTTGACACTTTTTTTCCCATGCAGCAGCGGTGTTACACGTAAAGTTGGTGCATGTACAGGCTGGAAGAGGGTGATTCCATTAGGTTGGTCCCAAAAGTTTTTGAAGGTGTTGTAATAATTGGTAATGTCGAGATTATTTTGTTCAAGATTGGAAATCTCTTTTTGAATTTTGAAGATGGTGGTGTTGTTGCCTTGAGTAAATCTAGACTCAAGATCATGCCATAGTTCATATAGTGTGCGGCAACTGGCTAAGCTTGGAGTAATGGTGTTGCTGATGCTGTTCAACAACCATGAGAGGACCATTGTAGAAACTCGTTTCCATAGGGGTTGAATATCGGGATATGCGGGACAGGGTAGGGTGTTATCAATGAAACCCAATTTGTTTTTGGCACAAAGGGCCATCTCGATAGAACAACTCTAGGATCTATAGTTGGTATGGGTTAGGGCAACATCAACAAGAGGGGGACGGGGGATGGCCAGCTGAATGGAGAAAATAAAGAGAAGAGAGATCAAAAATAAGTTTTTGAACCTTTTCTTGAGCTTCAATCATATCGGTAAAAATAATTTTAAGACTGAAGCTTTCAAGTTCTTCTAGTTTTGTTGTGAGTTTAATTTTGTGGGAAAAGTAGAGTAAGAGAATGTAAATCATGCTCCGATACCATGTTAAAATGTGTAAACGGAGTTGAAGTCAATTGTTTTTCATTGAAAAATAAAGGCACAGTACAATACAACTTATTAAAAAAAACATAAATACAAAAGGAGAATATTATATGGAAACCAGAGAATATGGAATTAAGATCCCAATTGATTGCTTCCTTGTGTTGACTGATTCTTGCTTCCAAATTGATAGTTACCCAATTGATTGTCGTCTTATTCTGTCCATGATATCCACTAATAAGTTATTATTTTCATTTTAAATCTCAAAGAATATCCCAAGTGAGTGCGATAGCCATTAGACCAGCATGGAACCAACGTGGCCTTCTCTTTGTGGCCTTCTTCCTGACTATTGTGATAAGCCTACTTTTTTATTTATTATTATTATTGCCACGTTTTCTCTCTTTGTGGCTGTGACAATGCCACGTCACATATTCATACTTTTATTATTTATTTTAATAATTTACTTGAGATTCCACCTTAATATTTTCATATTAATTTAATATATGATGTTTGATGTAACCCTTTTATTTATAGGAGGAAAGCATTTCCAGAGCATGATGTATATTTTGGGCGTTTGGCGTACTGCTTAGTTCTTTCTTATTATTTTCTCTAGTGCCTCCCTTTTTATCTTGATAATATGGTTAACGACTCACTAACCTGATATTCCATACAATAGTTTATTCACTAAAGACAAGTCAAGAAAGGGTAGCGTGCCCCCTCATTGCTATGTGACAATATTATTCAAAGATGTGCACAAATTAGTTGATAGATGCGTGAGCGTGCGACATTTATCAGTTGATAGAGAGAGAGAGAGAGAGAGAGAGAGAGAGGAGTAGAAGAGACTGAGTCTATATCTAAATAAGAATGTTATTCCAAAAACTTTTTATTAATAACAAAAAAGATAATATTCTTACTTTATGTGCATTGTAATTACATGAAAACCCCCTAATATTAACAATAATATCAAGATGCTTCCTTGTGTCTTTATGTTGCAACCAAAATATTCCTCCTGGAAAATTTGCAAATGACTTCAGTTTACTACTTCCTATCAGATTATATTGGATATATATGTTCATATGCCCACGGTGAGCATATCGGAATCTGTACAACGAAATCTCGCTTGCATCTTGTGTACCTCTTCATCTCTCACTGCTGACAATTGACCCCCCTCATTTTGTCACTTTTTTTTTCTTGAGTGTGCTTTTGATTACATGGTGTATACCACATTAGACAGTGGTCAGCACAATCCAATTTATTTATTTATTGGCTTTGTAGCTTTGTGAAATGGTAACTTTATTTTTCTTGTTTTTGTTTTTGTTTTGTAGCTTTGTAAAGTGGTTGATCCAATTTTTTTATTAGTGTATGAACACATTGTTCATTCTCTCTCAGTACCTCTCAACGTCCCACGCACGCCACAAAGCCCGTCCACTCTTTCTCTAAAATCCTACACTTTTCTTCTGTCAGCAAAGAACAATAAGTGTTGCCCGTCCACTCTTTCTCTAAAATCCTACACTTTTCTTCTGTCAGCAAAGAACAATGAGTGTTTACCAAAAATCTTACTAAAAACAATTTGACATTTCTTCGAAAGAGTGAGAAAATATATTTGGATAACAATATATGAGATTATGAATGATGAAATTCTACTAACAGCTGAAGAACCATTTAGAATTAATTACTTAATATATGTTGTAGATTAAGCTATTTCCCAGATTCAAACTACATTATACCAATTAAAAAAATATGGAAGGTTTTTTTGGGTTTCTAATCAGTTTAAAAAAAAAAAATCTATTAGATGAAGACAATTTGCAAAAATATTGTCTTAGTTTTGAAATTTTTTGAAACATGATATATTTTCTACATTAATATTTTAGATATATTTCAGGAATTAATATTTCAAAAAAAAAAATTCTACAAACAAAATCTGATCTATTTCTCTTGTTATTGACCACATAGGTACTGTAACAAACAAAACATGATAAATTCGGCATAGCCTGATAATAAAGAGTTATTAATATTCAAACTTAAGACGTCAATGTTTACAACTCGTTTTTATTACCACTTTAACTATTCCTTGGGATTAAAGTAGTTTTATTTTGTTCCCAAACTATGTAGTTTATTTTATTTTTGTCTCGAAACATTGATAAGTTTCATACAAAAATATAGCAGACGTTTGCGAGTGGACCAATATGAGATAATTCAAGTAATTTAGGGGGCACAATGTGAAAATTCAGTAATTCAAGGGAAAAAGTGGAATCAAGTTCATAGTTTATCGGGTCAACGTGTAATTTTTCCCAGAAAATAATGGTTACAAGAGAGGCTTAAAATGTGTCTGGAAGTTCAAACTTGAAAGAGTCATCTGTAATGACCCCAAAAGAAAAAGAAGTCGAAGATTCATCTGTACTTTGAAAGACCTCACTAGTCAATACCCTTCAAATCGTAATACTGTACAATGAACATCACCTCTATATATCACTCCCACATTCAAGCTTGATTGCAAGAAAAAAAAAGAAACATCTCTCTCTTGTTGGTAAAGACAATGAAGTTGGCTTGTCTTGAAAAGAAACTGCAACATCTTTGTAGTTGTTCATGTTTCAAATTAAATTGTTTCTCCAGATCAACTGGTTTTCTTATTGCATCTTTTTATCGGCACATCACTCTTCGAATGAACCCTTTTTCAATACAGCTTCTCTATTTTATCTCTCTTTCCTTTCTTGGGTTTTTGATCCTCAAAGTTTTGAAGCCAAGAACCGAGCCGTCGTTTACGCCTCGGAACTTGGATTTGTTCTTCACATCCGTGTCCGCTACAACAGTGTCAAGCATGTCCACTGTGGAAATGGAGGTCTTTTCCAATAATCAGCTGATAGTTTTGACTATCTTGATTTTCATAGGTGGTGAGGTTTTCATTTCCATGGTTGAACTTTGTTTTAAGAGATTCAAACTCGGTAGATTATTCATGGAAAATGAAAACCAAGCCAACAGAAGCAAACATAGCCTTACAGTTTCAGAAGATTTTCTCTGCCACATAGAGTTGGGCATGGTAACAAGAATGCCTGATTCTGAGAAATTGAATTCGGAAATTGAGTTTCACGACCAAACCGAGTCATTAGATAGCAAGTATTTGAAGTACAATTCAGTCAAATTTTTGGGTTTTGTAGTTTTGGGTTATATTCTAGTCATTCAAGTCCTTGGCGTCACATTCGTTTCAGTTTACCTCACCGTAGTTTCAAGTGCCAGAAATGTACTAAAGAACAAGGGTCTTAAGATGTTCACTTTCTCTGTTTTCACCACAGTTTCAACATTTGCAAGCTGTGGTTTTGTCCCAACAAACGAAAGCATGATGGTTTTTAGGAAGAATTCGGGTCTTCTTTTAATTATAATCCTTCAAATCCTTCTTGGAAACACCTTATTTCCATCCTGCTTGAGGTTCTGTATATGGTTTCTAGGAAAATTTTTTAAGAAGAGGGAATGTAATTACTTGTTGAAGAATACGAGAGAGATTGGGTATCTTCACTTGCTTCCTGCTCTTCATTCTTCACTTCTGGTAGTTACAGTTTTCGTGTTCGTCTTAATACAGTTTATATTTTTTTGCTCTATGGAGTGGGATTCAGCAGCCTTGAATGAATTGAACGTTTATCAGAAAGTCGCCGGTGTACTATTTGAAACAGTTAATACAAGACATACCGGCGAAACTATTGTTGATATCTCAACCATCGCTCCGGCCATCTTGGTGTTGTTCGTCGTAATGATGTTAGTCTCTCTCTCTCTCTCTCTCTCTCTATTTTGTCAATATACTAAAAAAAAAGCAGAAAAAAACCTCATTCCACATCCCCCAAAACATGGATTAAACGGACTTTTCTCTTGCTAGAAAAGGGTCTCACTCGGTCTTCCCTCTCACCCTTCTAGGTGAACTTAAAGGAATTTGTCCCACACCGCACTATTTTTGTATTTTAAAGTAAACGTACAAGCCATTGCTGCCCATTTTAAGTGCTTTTGAGCAGATGATTCTAATTCACTATCGAATTTAGTAATATTTGGTCTACCATGTTATCATATCTTGTTTAAACCAAGTTTGAATTAAAGTTGGGATAAGTTGAAGGGATGAAAACATAATTTCATCCTGTTCTGATTAACAAACTCGTTTGAGAAGAAAATTTTCGGAGATTGCATAGGCACTCTGGTCATTTCCCATCCCAGTACCTACAAGGATTGATTTTTATGTCACATCCTATTACATCAGACGGGTTTGTACCATTGATGTGGTATTAGAGTAGTTGCCTTTAGATGTTGCATATGATCGGATTATGTCAACAGACACATTATGATCGAAAATTACAATGCCTCACCGAACATTATGACATTACTAACAACAAAAAATTAATCATCTAAAATGTTGTTAACTTTTTGGTGCGAAACATTATTTTCTATTTTTGTGAAATTTTTTAACAGGTACTTTCCCCCATATACTTCATTCCTTCCGATCATAAAAGACGATGGAAAGTATTCACAAGAGTTTGAAGGAGGAAAAAAAAGCAAGGAAAAGGTTGTGGAAAATCTATTATTTTCACAACTTTCTTATCTTGTCATCTTTGTTATTGCTGTTTGCATAACAGAGAGGAAAAAGCTGGTGGAAGATCCCCTCAATTTCAATGTCTTGAACATCGTCGTTGAAGTAATAAGGTAATATTTTCATTTTGATTTTGGCTGTTTTTTAATTTCTCGTATCATATTTCTTATTGAAAAAAGAACAAACACAATAATATATGGAAACCATGGTTCATTAAAAACCTTAATTACACGTATAACGTAATATAGTTACGATTCATGATGCGTATGCTTTGATTTTTCGATTTTTCCAGACTAAATTTTGTGATTCGTATAGATGCAAAGTATTAAAATTAAAGATATTTACTTTTGCAATTAATTTAATTTCAGCGCATACGGAAATGTGGGATTTTCGACTGGCTACAATTGTGATCGTCAGCTGAAACCTAGTGGAACTTGTGTGAACAAGTGGTATGGATTCTCAGGAAAATGGAGTGATGAAGGCAAAATTATTCTCATTGTACTCATGTTTTTCGGAAGACTGAAGAACTTCAATATGGATGGAAGTAGAGCATACAAGCTCCTGTAATTATTTTTAGAAAATGACATCTTCTTGTCCTTCAATAACCTTAAGCTAATTAAGGGCTTCTTGATGGTGTTGTAATTAGGAAAACATAAATTTCTTTTTTTTTGTTTTTTGTATGCATAGTTGAAATGTAAATACTTCAATTATCTATATCATTTCTAATAATTTGAGTTTTTAGACTTATTGGTGTCCATTATTTCAAAAAAAAATTGAGGATCATACCTTTAAAGTTTATTATTTCAAATCGTGTTTTTATAATTTGTGTTGATTATTTTACAATCAAAATATTTATTATTTTTATAGATAATTTATCACTTGTGAGTCTTTTTGCCATTGTTATAAGTATTTTTATTAGTGTTGTAATAATTATTTTTATTAATTTTTTGGATACCATAATAACTCATAATAATAATAAATATAATAAATTTTGATATAATACCAAAAT
>JAHQCQ010045603.1:0-14579 GCA_023539305.1 Ilex asprella | reverse complement strand
CATATCTCCCGACCGAGCATATGAGAGCTCTTAAGAGAGCTTATAAACACGAACTCCCCGTCCTAATTGGGAAAACGCCTCTGATAATGCACTCCATAATTTCGGAACAAAGCTATGAAACTGATGAATCTTACAAACAAATGGCTCCATTGAGCCAAATAACCATCCAAGAATAGCACAGTTCTCAGAAAACTACACAGAACATTTAGGGTCGTCATCAACAGGCTTTAGGTGAGATCTCATCAGCCAACCAAGCTTCCCTACATGGCCTAAGAGAAGTTGGAATGAGCGTGACTACTCAGTAATATTATAACCATTCAACATTTGTGTCATAACCTTCTGAGAGATCATACCCAATATTGCCGATAATACAACTGTGCTAGTAAGTACAGTATACTGGTCAAACATAAAAGTGGGAGAACCAAGCGGTACATTCCAGATAGAAGTACTAACAGCAAAGGTCTCAACCGCAGAGGTCTCAACTGTAGGAGTCTCAAGTCCCTCAGTAGTAGTCATAGCAATAATAATACGTGGGTACCCATGACAAAAAAAATTCTAAGATAAATAGAGGGACAAAACAAAGGAGAATAATATACCTTCATTCCAATAGTAGCGATAAATAAAGAAGGTCTAGAAAGCTCCCAAATAATCAAGTCACGGTGCCCAAAAATTCAGTAAATATATAAGTGATCTACTGCATCAAGAACAGATCAACGGAGAGAATGATTCAACCCATCTTAAAAGGTCTTAGATGTTATAACCCTAGGAAAAAGAAGGCAGTTGCACGTAGAGATGACGACATTATGGAGATGGTTGGGGCTGTTAGGTTGCTGGGTTTATGGAGATTGGGTTGTTGGGTTTCTAGCCCTCTTGCTTGTAGCAGTATATCGGTTGGCTTATGGTGGGTGGTTTCGCAGAAGGCTGTTTTTGGTGTTTAGCATCTTGTAATTACTGGGTGATTTTGGTTTGTTTGATGTTGTCGGTAGTGGTTTGTTGGTTTCGCTAGTTGTAGGGTTTAGCTCTGACACCAAGAAGAGGAATATGTATGAGTCAAAGGGATATTCAAATTAAGAGTAGAGTCATGTATATATAGTCAAATAATAGTACAAACTGACCTAAACATCTTTGTGGTCTAGGCAGGGCAAGCTCAACAGCTTTAAAAAAAAAACATGGGCTTTAGGCCCCAATTTTTTAGAAGGCCCCAATTTTGTAAGTATATTATTAACACATAAAAAATTAAATTTTTAAATTTTAAACCCTAAAAAAAAAGGCCTCAAAATATTAAATACAATCAACATTTTTATTGTAATAATTTGGAATCATGATTCAATTCATAACATTAAAAGTCTAAAAATTATAAGTTGAAAAAATAAAAAGTACTCAAAAGTCAACTTATATTTACTCCCACTCTCTCTCTATGTAAAAATTAGTACAAAACATTAAAAAAAGTTAAAATTAAACTCTCTTTCTGATAAAAAAAATAAAAACAAAAATTAAAATATTTTTTTCAGTAACACTAACACGTTTTTCTTTGGTCTCTCATATAATAAATTAAAATTAAATTATTTTTTTAAAAAAATTAATATTAAAAATAAAAAAAAACTCATTTAATATTTTCGCTTTAGGCCTCTAATTGCCTTAAGCCACCCTGGGTCTAGGCAAAATATAAAAGTCACAGTTAGGGTAAAAAAGGAAAAAAAAACATAATAAACTAGACTATACTGCAACACATTTAAAAAACTTTTAAGGAACAGCCCAAAACTATAGAATACAATAGAACTTATACAAACAGAAGTCAGCACCTGACTGAGCCATTCCCATTAAACTATTACACGGCACAAACCGACCTTTTTACAATACTAAAAACCTCAGAACACAAGGAAAGCTAGTTCCAACTTTTCCGCTATTTCTAGAAGATAAACCCCTAGAACAATTTGTATAAATTATTATATGAACAATGTAATATAGATTCGCCAAAACCCAAGCAGATGCTTCATTGATTGTCAAAAGACATTAAGAAGGCACTAGGAAAACTCAACTTCTCTTTTATTTCCTCCAATTTTACATACCAACAACCTGTTCTGCTAATCTTCTCCAAAAAATCCGAGATTTGTGGCAATTTACCAAAGATCTCGAGAGTAGACTTTTCACTGTCACAATCCAGCAAAAAACCTGATACAACATTCATCCAACAAAAAATCAATAACGAAAAAGTTTAATAATTTATTTCAATGAGAAAAAAACCCAAAAATGAAAATACATGTAATTGAGCAAAAAATCGGACGAAAAAAGCCAAATTCAAAGACAACAATTTCAGACTTACAAGGGTGACATGGATTCACATAACTACATCGATTTTCCCTCCTTCAATATGTATTTCAGACATGTACAGGAAGCATATGTTGTCGTGAGAAAGAGAGATAGAGAGAGAGATGTTTAGAAGTGGAGCAAGGGAGGGAGACGTGTGGAAGAAAGAGAAGGAAGGAAGTTGGGCAAATCTTGTATGGAGTTGACGGAGAAAGAAAGGCAGGTATGGTCTAACCTTGTATGAGCACTTCTAATGTAGGTACAAACTCAAATTTAAAAATTTGAGGAAAAAAATTGATTTAATATAGATTTCCGATGAACTAAAATTTGAAAAAGAATAAATTTAAATATAAAAAAAATTCAAATTTTAAAAAAAGTAAAATATGATCATTAAATTTTTAAAATAATAAAATTTGACTATTAAAAATTTAAGTAAATATTTGAATCTATTTTTATTTGAATAAAACAATGACTCTCCTTTTATTTGGTATAGATTTAAGTCAAATATTGAAATTTTTTGTAGTATATTTTTACTTAAATTAAAATTTGAATTAGGGTTTGAGTAAAGAGTGGAGATGGCCTAATGTAACTCAGTTTCTCTATCTTATGATGTGATTTTTTTTCACTTCTTATGTTTGTGTGATAGGGTAAATTACATAAATGGTCTCTGAGGTTAAACATTTATTGTATTTTGCTCCTCAAAATTTTTATTTTATTAATTTAATCATTAATGTTCACATATTCAACTAATGTAGTCCTTGACACTAAATGTCTTTTAAATAATATATAAAAATATAATGTGCAAGACACATGTCAATATTGAGGGACATTTTTGTCACTTCAAACACTCCCTTAAGCCAAACACTATTTTTCCTAATTTGGAAAACAATGTCCACGACCAAATACCATTGTTCTTGATTTGAACAACAATATATGTGGACACAAACACACTTCTTCTTCCTCCTTAGCCTTTTCTTCTTAGTTTTTCTCTCTCACACCCCCAAAACAAAGTCACAAAGTCCCAGCATGCAATACATTTTTTGTTTCTCCTCTCAACAGAAAACACCCCCCCTTTCTCTTTCTAACCCCGAGGCACCAAACCCCTACTGTCCAGTCACCTAGCACCACAATATTGCTTGTCGCCCAGGTCTAACAACTGTCGCCTTTGCAAAATTAATCACAAAACAACAATTGTGACACCCCATAATATGGGGGTCCTTGCATTAGACCTGAGATCAAATAAGGCTTTTTCTGGGTTATAATATGGTCAGGGGTAAGTGGTGAATGAAATGATCGATGAGAAGAGTTTAAAATGGGTTATCCAATTTCATTATAATTTTTCACATTTTCTTCTTCTCTTCTTCATTTTGTCTTTGAAACACTCATTTCTGTAATTTCATCCCCTTTTTCTTTTGGCTCACAACTCATTTGCAAGACTGGTTTCTTTTGCATTTCTTTCTTTCTTTGCTCATCTCCTATTTTTTGCCCTTTTCCCCTTTACTTTCTTTTTTTTTTTTTAATTTCTGTAAAGTCTATTTTTAAAAGAATGTGCAAGAAATTAGATAACCAAGGTAAGAATATATATTTTTCCACTGGCTTGGTAAAAAACATGGCTGCACAGAAAAGAGTTATCACTATCAGGTTCAATCATAGCTGACAATACTTCAACGATCAAAATATATTCAATACTTCAACGATCAAAATGATGCAATTGAAATATTGAGGATCAAAATGAGACAAACCACACACTTTGGGGGACCTCTAGTGCAATTAACCCTAAACAAAACTTCGAAAAGTATGGCGTCTCGGGAGAAGTCCCTACCCACGCTACAACTTCATTGACAATTTAGGACATTCCTTACTATGCCCACATCTTATTTTAGCAAAAAAAATAAAAAAATTAAACATTTAACAAAAAGAATGTTCACAATTTTTTTTATAGAAGTGGTTCGGACCATTGACCTTCATTCCCCAGAAACATATATTTAACCCAACTTTGTCAAAGAAATTTCTAATTCGAGTCTTGCCTTGTCTCCATTTTGTTTGAAAAACTCTACTAATTTCTTGTTTCACATAATGT
The DNA here is from genome assembly GCA_023539305.1 of Ilex asprella. NCBI lineage: Eukaryota > Viridiplantae > Streptophyta > Magnoliopsida > Aquifoliales > Aquifoliaceae > Ilex > Ilex asprella. Next base: position 10,192 of record JAHQCQ010045603.1, on the reverse strand, counting down.
GTACATAGGACTAGTATAGTATGGCATGTCAAGAAAATCCTTACTCTACCCATGCACTATCCAGTCTAAACGATTGAGTGGGAGACCAAAAATTGGTTTAGAACATTGATTATATTCTTTCATATAAAAGAGTCTGCCACATTGATCACATGCACCAAGTCGTTTGACGCGACGATGTTTAGCATAAGTGCTTCTTTCACATAATTGTTTCGTTTTCTCTTCTCGGATTTCAATTTTTCTTACCAGTCTTGCTTTTTTCATTATTACAGAATGTACATCAGATGGAAATGTGCGTAAAACACCTAAACTGAACCAAAAAATCTTAACATCCATGTTTTCTAGGCTTAAGACACTCTATCTGGTTCTTTAACATCTGTCAGTCACAAAGACGATTGAAGCTGTCTTTAAAGACATGACCAATTATTTATTTATTTATATTTATGGTGGTACAAAATATGATCAAGATTGTACAAATACTACAAATATGATAAAGAGAACAAGACTGTATAAATACTACAAATATGATCAATATTTCTCACCCCCAGCCTAAACTCAACATTGTCCTCAATGTTTCGAATTTACTAATATGCACAAAATGCATTTAGGGTTGAAAGAGAGAGATCTGTACATTTGTAGAAGTCCTACAAATAAAATAAACAATTTTATTACATTTACTCAACTTTACAAAAAGTAGGGTTTTGTTCAACATTGGAACCCTGATTCGTAAATGCATAAATAAGAACAAAACCCATGAGTAAATAAAGAATTAAAATACAAAATATAAAACAAAGGATGGTATCTATTGAGTGTGAAGTCATGAAGGTTGCAGATGATGAGCTTCAAAGGTAAAGGGGGAGAAGAAGAAGGGCGGCGGAGTGAAGTCTGAAAAGTGATGTGAATTTAGGGTTTCGATTCTTTTATAAAGACATTGTTCGGTAAGGTCAGGTTCTTAGGATGGAAATTCACATGACCTGACCCTTCTCCGTGTCTGAATCCCTAAAAATTTATTCAAGATATTTTGGATCCATTAGAACAATGGATTTCACATCCTTAACAAACCATTCATGAAATGGTTTTAAACGTTGACCATTAAGAGTAAAAACATTACCATTTGAAGGATTCTCTACCTCCACTACTTCATGTCCAAACACTCATCTCATAATGTAAGACTTAGTCCACCTTGACCTCAACTTACCAAAAAACAAGCGGGCCTTAAATTAAGCAGGAGAACTTTTTGGGAAGAAACAAAAGATTTGCTCACTATGTTTTTGTCATGAAAAATTTTCATCATTTCTTTTGCAATTTTAGCATGGTCATAAGCCTCATTTCTCAATTCTTCTAACTCGTTGATCTGAAGTTTCCTTGATATTCCTGCCTTGTCCAAGTCAAAGTTCATGGTTTTAATAGCCCAATATGTTTTATGTTCCAATTCAACAGGTAGGTGACAAGACTTTCCATAAACTAATTGATAAGGAGACATACCCAAAATTGTTTTAAAGGAAGTGCGATTTGCTTAGAGCACGTCAGTTAGTCGTAATGACCAATTTTTCCTTTCCGAGTTTACCATTTTTTCTAAAATCATTTTAATCTCACGATTAACCAATTCAACTTGTCCACTAGTCTGTGGATGATAAGAGGTTATAACTTTATGAGAAATCAAATATTTTTTCATCAAGTTTTCAAAAGGATGATGCAAAAATGAGCACCCCCATTACTTATAATGGATTTAGGAATTCCAAACTAGGAAAAGATATTTTCTTTTAAAAATTTAATCATTATTCGATGATCATTATTTCAGCATGGAATTGCTTCAACCCATTTGGACACATAATCAACGACCACCAAGATATATAAATAACCAAAGGAAGGGAAAAATTGTCTCATGAAATCGATGTCCCAACAATCAAAATTTTCAATTACTAGTACGGGGTTTAAGGGCATCATGTTCCTTTTAGAAATACTGTGACGTCCCAAAAATCAGGGGTTTTTTATTAACCATTGATCACCCATCAACCCGCGAAAGTACCCGTGGATGTCACTTAACCCGACACCTCATCGATAACACCCCTTAACCGGGATCATAACCCATAAATGTAATTCGGGTTCAATTATTCATTGGATCCAACCAAGGTCCAATATACTATGATTTATATTCCATTGTGGCCCATTTACATCATTGAAGGGAAGGAACACATAGCCCGAAAACATGACAAAGTAGTTTTAAATTTTGAAAAACCACTGGACCAGATCGTACCGGTACACTATACCAGTACTGACTGCCTTTTGGACAACAATGTACCGATACTCTATGCCCAATTTAGCCTATTTCAACCATTTTTGATTTCCAATCCATTTCAAACCCTTCCACAACCATCCAATACATATATTAATAACATTTCCAACAAAAAACTTCATACATACAAGTTCTATTACACAAGATTTCGTTTAATTACATGCCAAAAACTAAATGTTCGTAGTAATTTTACAAAATACTCGAAATAAGCCACATTTTGGCTTTCTTCATCTATGAGGCTCGAATTGGGAGCCATCCACCGCGTACATCCCGCACCTAAAATATTTTTCCCATATAGGGTGAACCACGCTCAATAGAGTATCTCCTACAAAGGCTACTCCTCAACCTAAATGTATATGAAATATTCACATGCAACATTCAACAAATGATAACATTTCAAACAAGAATATGCATTCAATGTTGAAATTGATCATATCATGCCATGAAATGAGATGAGACTCACTCATACAACTCAACTCGAGGCCTTCCCGGCTCTCCAACACTTGCAAGTACTAACGTGTATGAATCTGTCATCTATGTTATACATCAAATGACATTTATCAATCCAGGGTCTTTCGTGGGATGGGTATTGCTGGACTTACACCAACAACACCTAACCGACATGGAATTTATAGACTTCCAGCAGCGGTTTGGTGTACACTAACACACTTTATGGACTTGTACCAATGGAGTGCGTATCTAAATATCTGGGCCTTGTACCCGAGGGATCTTCTAGATCTTCTTACTAACCCCAACTCTCTTTGCCATGCAAACTGTGGGACTCGGCTAAGTCTTCGACCCAGCTTACTCGTGCCTACCCGTCATCTACCAAATGTGGTGTTGATGATAACCATACACACACACCAAAAAAATGCAATGTTTCCGCGTATATGCAATATGATATCTCATTGCAACAATAATGCAAAGTTTAATATGCTATGAATGCCATATGAACTATTCCAAATCATTTCACCATCCCATGACAAATTATATCATATGTATATAATTCTCACAATTCTTCACAATATCAATATATAAACATGTACATATCAACATTTTATCTAGAAACAAAGCCCAAGCATGTCATCACAAAAACAAACAATAACACAATTAATTCTCAAGGCATAATGTAAATACATAGCCTGCCCATGATTTACATAACTCAAGAAATTACATTAAGCAATTTTTACATACCCAATTTAAGATAGAATTTATTTTGCCCATTTTCCATACCCATTTGACCATTCAACAACAATAGGCAAGTGATATATACTTCTATCAACCTACCCATTCCATATTAACATTCTAGGTTATAAATAAAACTAAGTAGGAGAAACCCTAACTCTTGAAGCGTAAGGAATGACCGTAGTAAGCTCCAAGAACCCACTTCTAGCACAAATTTCTCACTTCCAAAAATCCTGTTCTTTGATCTTCAGTAAAACCCGCACCTTTTGGTATGGAAGCGTAGCCCTTGTCAAGGAGAACAACTTTTCCTCTTGGCTCAAGTTATTTTGAGCTCTGGAGTAACATAGATCGTAGAGATAAGGTAGAGTTTCTCTCTTGTTTTCCTCTCTTCTCCCTCACGTTAGAATCGACTGAAGAAATGGGGAGATTTTCTCCCCTATTTATATTTCTTAATTGCTTGGTCCACAACGCGCCAGACGTTCCTCTTTTTTTGGTTCTCTTTTCGTCCCGAAATGATTAAATTTCGCTCCGGTTCAAGTTTAAAATATTTTTATTTTAGCTCACCTTCATTTATTTTCAGAATTTCTTAATTTTATTAAAAATTTCATTTTTTTGGGTCACTCGAGGCCCGATTGCCTCGTAAAATACAAAAAATCTAACTATCTCAAAATTCAACAAAATTTGACAGGGTAACTAGATATCACGATAAGAATTCAAGATGAGGTCTGTTTTATCATCCAAGATCTAGAAAATTTTAGGTTTACAAACCATACCATATTGACAATTTACCATTTTACCATTCATTCATAAAAGTTTAAATTTACTCGGGTTTTTACAAATACTCCTTAGCCTTTGGCATCTATCATATGTTTGACAAAAGACATGAACATCATTAAAAAGTGTGGGCCAATTAAATCCACACTGCAAGATTTTGCAGTGGTTTTGTTTTAATGAAAAATGACCATCACATGCTTCAGAATGACAAAAAGAAATTACATGTCTAATCTTTTGATTCATTATCAGCCTTGATAGATGATTTGCCACTACATTTTTTTACCCTTTTTTTGTCCTTAAAGATTAGGTCAAATTCTTGCAATAAGAGTATCCATCTCAATAGTTGTGGCTTGACATCCTTTTTTGTGAGCAAATACTTCAACGGTGCATGATTAGTAAACTGAATGATAGATGAACCAACTAGATAAGAACAGAATTTTTCTAGAGCAAAAACCACAGCAAACAATTCTTTTTAAGTTATAGAATAATTCATTTGAGTATCATTCAGAGTCTTGCTTGCGTAATAGATCATATAAGTTTTTTTTTTCCTTCATTTGACCCAACACTGCTTCCATAACTTAGTCACTTGCATCACATATCAATTCAAATGGCAGCGTCCAGTGTGGAAATTGCATTATTGAAGCGGAGATTAAATACCTTTAAAGTTATCAAAAACTTGTTGACATGCCTTATTCCATACATAAGTTACACCCTAACTTAGGAGATGACACATGGGTTTTGATATAGTACTAAAATCTTTGATGAATCTCCTATAGAACCTTACATGCCCTAGAAATGATCAGACGTCTTCAATAGTTTTAGGAGCAGACAAATTGCCTATCAGATCTATTTTTGCTTTGTCAACTTTTATGTCTTCTGATGACACAATGTGACCCAAAACAATGTCTTGTGTTATCATGAAATGACATTTCTCTCAATTAAACACCAGATTGGTCTTCTTACATCTTATCAAAACTTTTTCCAAGTTAGTTAAAAATAATTCAAATAAATCTCCATACACAGAAAAATCATCCATGGATACTTCCAAAAATCTCTCAACCATGTCACTAAACAAACTCAACATGCATATTTAAAATGTTGCCGAAGCGTTACAAAGTCCAAATTGTATCCTTTTAAATGCAAAAGTACCGAATGGGTATGTGAATGTTGTTTTCTATTGGTCATCAAGTGTTATCTTAATTTGATTATACCTAAAATACTCATCTAGGAAACAATAAAATGTATGACCTGCAATTCTTTCTAAGGCTTGATTGAGAAAAGGAAGAGGAAAGTGGTCCTTCCTAGTCAACGAAATGAAAACTATGCATATTCGCCATTCTGTGACAACTTGGGTTGGTACCAACTCATAGACATCATTTTTAACCATTGTGACCCCATAATTCTTGGGCACTACTTGGGTTGAGCATACCCATTTACTGTTAGAGATGGAAAAAATGATTCCTACATCCAATAGTTTGAGCACCTCAGTCCCACAACCTTTTTCAGGTGAAGGTTCAACTGTCACTGCATTTGACGAGATGTTTGTGTATCCTCCTCAAGGTATATAACATGATTATAAATTAATGGGCTTATACCTTTTAAATCAACAATGGTCCACCCAATGGTATTCTTATGATGTCTAAGGACTTCTATTAGCTTAGACTCTTGTAAATTTTCAAGCTTGGATGAAATGATCATTGGATAAGACTCGTCCTACACTAAAATGCATATTTTAAGTCAAATAGGAGGGTTTTAATTCAGGCTTTGGTGGCTTGACACTAGATGAGAGTGGCTTTGTACTACTTGAGGTCAATTTGAAGTTGAGAAATTCTTTAGACTTTGACAATCATCTTTCAACTCAGATGTGAGAGACTCTAGTAAACAAGATTCTGGGGAGTTTTCACAAAAATGTTTTGTTCAAATGTTCATGTGCCAAAGACTCAATGAAATTCACTTCTCTCAATTCTTTTTTCTTTCCTAGGTGCTTGGCAATGTTGAAAATGTTAAGTTCACGAGTCATATTCTCGAAAGTCAATTTCATGACCTCATTCCTACAATTGATTAATGCACTTGAAGTTACTTAAAAAGGTCGACCAAGGATGATAGGAATTTAATTTCCTGAATGTATTGTTTGCTGAGTATCCAAGATAATGAAGCTAATAGGAAAAAAGAAGTCATCCACTTGAACAAGGACAACCTCAACAATACCCTCTCGGAACTTTGATAAATCTATCTGTCAACTCTAGTGTGATACATGTGAATTTGAGTTCACCCAAACCTAATTGTTGGTAGACTAAAAAAGGGAGCAAGTTGACACTGGCTCTAAGATCCAACAATGCTTGTTCTATCTTGAAATTTTTTATGACACATGATACTATGGGATACCCCGAATCCTTGTATTTTGGAGGGGTTCTGTGTTGAAGTATGACACTAGCTTGTTCTATTAAGAAAGGCCTTTTCTGAACATTTTGACTTCTTTTGATTGTGCACAGGTCTTTTAGAAACTTGGCATAAGAAGGAACTTGCTTGATGACATCAAAAAATGGTATATTAATTTTTACTTGCTTAAAAATCTCGTAAATTTTGGCATGGTTGTTTAAATTTAGTGTTTTCTTGAGTCTTTAAGGAAAAGGAGTAGAAATGGGATATAGTGATTATGACTCTTTATCTTCTCTAAACTCAGTCTCACCTAGAGAGACTTGTGTAGGTTGTAACACAGATGTTGTCTTATTGAGTGGGGATGGTTTGATGATTTTATCAATGGCTTTACCACTTAGAGCGGTGATGACTTGAACTTGCTCTTGTGGAGATTCCATGGTTGAAGGATTACTCACATGATATTGACTATATGGTTTGTTTAGGTTGGACAGTAAACTTGCCATTCTCATGTGTGATCTTTGACTGGGTCAAATTTTGAATATGACTTTTGAGATCCTCAAATGATTGAGTGGTTTGGATTTTGAAGTCATTAAAAGCCTGAGTAGAATGATTGTTGTAGTTCATTTGGCTTTGCATAAACTAATTCAATGCCTTCTTAAAACTTCTCTTATGTGGTGGTTGGTATAGTTGATACATAAGAGGCCCTTGAGGTGGTAGTTGTGAACTTTGTTATGGATTTATGGGAGGTTGTTGTGTGTTTCTCCAGCTAAAATTCAGGTGATTCCTCCACCCTGGATTATAAGTTTTGAAATAAGGGTTGGAATAGGGCTTGCTAAAATTGGAATTTACATTGGTCTATTCTAACAAGACTTCCTTAAATGCAGGAATGGTAGGGTGGCAAAGCACAAATCCCAACACTTGTTTTGTGAGAGGGCCAACAACAACCTGATTTACCTTCTTTAGCTCTAGAGCTTCAAGCTTTCGAGAGAAGGTAGTCATTTTTTCCCTCAGGTCATCATCTTCTTTTAAAACATATTTTCCCCCTTGGGAAGTGGATGGTTTGGCTTTGACAGTGGTATGAGAGGTTGAGTCCCACATCTGGGAACTCTTGGATATGGTATCAAAAAATTCAAATGCCTCCTTTGGAATTTTTCCCATGAACTCCCCTTAAGCCATCATTTCAACAAACTGACATAGTCGAGTGGAAAAAGAATCATAGAAATTTTTTACCAAAGTCCAACTCTAAAAAACATGGTGTTGACAGGCTTGGAGAAGATTCTTGAATGTCTCTCAACATTGGTAAAATGTCTCTCCCTCTTCAATCGAAAAGTTCATGTTTTACCTTTTAAGTGCATTGGTACTGTGTAGAGGAAAAAATTTCTTGAAAAACTCATTTTGTAATGCCTGCCAATTTGGTATCGAATGAGCTTTCAAAGAATTTAGTCATTGTTTAGCTTTGTCCTTTAAAAAGAAAGAAAAAAGTTTCAACTTGGTCAGTTCAGAATTATCTTGAAATGTCCTACATACATCCTCAAAATCTTTAATATGAAAATATGGGTTTTCTTATTCTAGTCCATGAAATTGAGGTAGTAATTGCATTGTCCTTGACTTGAAATTGAAGTTGGGAGCATTTGTAAGAAACACAAAATAAGAGGGGACACTGTTTCATATGGGATTCAAGTAATCCCTTAGAGTTTGAATATTAGGAATTTTTCCTTCTCTCTCATTATTGGTCATGCTATTATAAAAAGCGTCCGCTACTAATCGAGGTGAGGAAGGTGCATATTAATTTACAAGCCCAACAAATTCTTTTGGAAAATTTAGAAAGCAAGGATCGTCCTTAGGCATAAAATAAGAATTATATGCTATAAATCAAAATTATATACAACAAATAAATGTCTTTTCACTTTTTACTTTAAAACACCATTAGATTCTCCGACAATGGTGCCAAAAACATGACTTGATATGAAATGTGTACACCCAAGTGTAGGTAATCAAGTTGTAGTTATAATTTGGTAAAGTCCAGAGTTGAATCCTATAAAATCTGGGTAAATTTAAACTTTTATGAATAAAGGGCAAAATGGTAAATTAAAACTGTGATTTGGGTTGTAAACCTACAAATTTTTAGAGCTCAAATGACGAAACAAACCTCACCGTTAGGTTCGTCTCGCGGAATCTAGTTATCCCGTCAAATTTCGTTAAATTCTAAGATAGTCGAATTTTTTACGTTTTACGAGATAATCGAACCTCGAGAGACCCAGATACGAAATTTTTATTAAAAATTAAGAAATTTGAAAAATAAATGAAGGCAAGTTAAAATTAAATATTTTGAACTTGAGCCGGAGCAAAATTTAATCGTTTCGGGATGAAAACAAACCCGAGAAAAAGAGGGACGTGTGGCGCGTTGTGGACCAAGCACTTAAAAAAAAATAAATAGGGGAAAAATATGAATTTCTGCCCATTTTTTTGGTTTAACCATTACTCAATAGTAGAAGAGAGGGAAAAGTGAGGGTTTTCTCCAACTTCTCTTTACGATCTACGCCACTCCGGAGCTTGGATCCACTCGGCCCAAGAATAAAAGTCGATTTCCTAGACAAAGGCTACGCGTACATACCAAAAACGAGGGCTTTCATTGAATGTTGAAAATAAATTTTTTTGAGAAAGCTTGAGATTCAGTTTGGGTTGATTTCTTGGGGCTTCTATAACTCATTTTACGCTTTGAGAGGTAGGGTTTCTCCTACTTAGGTTTAATTACAACCTAGAAATCAAATTGGGTAGGTTGATAGATATGTATTGATTAACATCAATTCGATGTAAATTAGAAGTATTTAAAAAAATCGAATTAGTAGAATTACCACACTAAAAACTTAGAATTAAAGTGAATTAGGGCTAGTGCGGAAATTATTTATTTTAACAGTTTTTATATACAACTGCAGGATAAATGCAGAAATAATTAAAGAAGAAGGGAGCAATGTCAAGAAGATGGAAACTCAAGGAGGTCAAAGTGTAATAGTCCAACATGAAGAGCCAGCACATCATGCAACTTGCAAATCCACTTGCACCACCGTCCGGACGGCACTGCCACCGTCCGGACGGTCCTCCTTAGTCATCACATGCAGCCTTCCACCTCATGCTTCCTTGCTTGCCTATAAATAGGCACCTTCAGCTCTTTTGCAAAGGAGGCCGGAAATGAGAGTTCATATGAAGAAATTCTAAGAGAGAAAAAGGAAAAGAAAGGAAGGAAAAGAAAGGAAGAAAAAGAAAGAAGAAAGTGAAATCACGATCCGGTCCGTGATACACTTTCAGTTCCAATACTGTATTTCTACATTTCTATTATAGCTTTCCATTCGGATAGTTGAAGTGCCGCCACTTTTTCATCTTAACTGATAATAAGAGTGGTTGTGTTTCAATCGTTCCCTACGAAAGCCTTTTACATTTTGTACTTTAATTTTGTTGTGATGAATATTACTCGCACTTCTAGCTTTTCTATAGCAATGGAGCGTGAGTAGTCGTTTATACCCTTCAAACTAGGGTAAACATATGTATAATATTGCTTGAGTT
>JAHQCQ010042612.1:0-14596 GCA_023539305.1 Ilex asprella | reverse complement strand
TGATCTCAAGTTTAAGTAGCAATAGTAATAGAAATGAACAATAACAACCAAGTTCCAATAAACATCCACTTCCAACTTATAACCTATTTCCCACACATGATATAATATTGTCCTTCCAGGCATGAACATCCTTACAAGGAACCTCTCATCCTCAAGGTTTGGTTTGTCAAGCATCCTTACAAAGAACCTCTTGAAAAAAATTACATATTGTCCTTCTCTTTTGGTATGAGCATTCTTACAAGGAACCTCTCACCCTCAAGGTTTGGTTTCTCAAGTATCCTTACAAAGAACCTCTTGAGAAAATCACATACTGTCCTCTTTTGGTATGAGCATCCTTACAAGGAACCTCTCACCCTCAAGGCTTGGTTTCTCAAGCATCCTTACTAGGAACCTCATGAGAAGGAATGAGCATCCTTACAAGGAACCTCTCACCCTTAAGATTTGGTTTCTCAACCATCCTTACAAGAAGGAATGAGCATCTTTACAAGGAACCTCTCACTCATGTTTATCCATACAACCATACAAGCAATACCTTACCCCCTATTTTCTCAAATGCCCAACAATTCCACAAGTCCCTAATTTACAAGAAATTTTAAAGAAAAATCCTCAATTCTCAAAATTGATATCTTCAAATAGGGCGATTAAAAGAGAAACATGTAAGAGATCATTATCAATATCATTACATTACTCAACACAAAGCTCTAGAGTTTTCAACCCAAAGAATTAGTGAATATTGAGAGGGAAATCCACATTCCTAAAAAACTAGAATTTTTATGGTTCTCCCATCATAACATTGCTCAAAAGATGATAAATGTTGCAAGAATATGAAGAATCAAAGAACCCATTGCAAATACATATCATTAAGAGTCCAAACATACATATTTATTAACCCTAACCTCAATGAACAAGAATGAGAGAAAAACCCCTACTTTGATGTCTTGAAGAATTAGGGCTTTGATCTTGAATCAACCCTTAAATCTCTTGTTTTCCCCATTGATGTTGTGTTTCTCTCTTTCTCTCTTCCTCTCTAAGGTTTTATAGGGTTAGAAGTGACGAAAATGGAGGCTAAAGAGGCAACATGAAGTATTTACAATGGAAGGGGAACCGGCTTGTTCGCAACTTAAAATTTCATATTTTTACAGCGACTACTGGTAGGTCGGGTACGCTGAATAGTCGAGTACCGGTAGTTCGAGTACACTGGGCCATTATCTAGCTGTAGTCACTGCTCAGATTTGCCTATATTTTCTGTTTTTCATTTTCAAACCATTCCAAAGTCTTTCAAAACCAACCCATACATGTCAAACAAGGTTTTCCGCATAAATCTAAATATCTACAAGTTCTATTGAAAATGTTTTCAATTATTTACAAGTTAAAACTTAATTTTAGCTAAATATTTACTATTATCAACCATAACACCTACTTTTCAACTCTATAGGATTTATGTCTATCTCATCACCTATACTATCATGTAAAAACCAATTAATAAACAATTAAATCACTATATATATAAACATGTGGGGGTTTAGAATCCACCTCCCTTAAAGAAAGTTTCGTCCTCGAAACTTACCTCAAGTAGCGAACAAATACGGATACTTCTCCCGCATTTCTCGCTCGGGTTCCCACGTAGCTTCGTTCACCCCATGATGTTGCCACAAGACTTTTATTGTTCAGATAACTTTGTTGCGAAGCATTTTCTCCTTGGTACCGAGGATTCTCACCGGTTGTTCTTCATATGTTGCTCCATCTTGAACTTCTATATCTTCCAAGTCCACGACCGACGTTGTATCCGTTTGACATTTCCATAACATTGAAACATGGAACACGTCATGCACCCCTGACAACTGAGCTGGTAACCTCAACTGATATGCCGCTTTGCCCACAACTTTGATCACTTCGAACAGTCCGATATATCTTGGCGCTAACTTTCTTTTCTTGTCGAATCTAAACACTCTCTTCTTAGTCCCCTTCTTGGAACTCTAATGGTCTTTGTCTTCTATCCGCATAGCTTTTCTGTTTGCTTTGTGTCGTGGGTAGTCTTTCCCGGATAAGTTGAATCTTCTCTGTAGTTTCTCGAACCATTTTTGGCCCAAACAAGATGCTCTCTCCAGCTTCTAGCCAACAAGTCGGAGACCTACATGGTCTTCTATACAACGCTTCATACTGTGCCATGCTAATGCTAGCTGGAAAACTATTGTTATAGGCAAATTCCACCAATGAAAAATGATCACTCTAACTCCCCTTGAAGTCTAACATGCAAGCCCGTAACATGTCTTCCAGAATCTGTATCACCCTCTCAGATTGCCCATCTGTTTGAGGATGAAATGCAGTGCTGAAGTGTAACTATAATGCCCCAAATACCACCCTGGACGACATTACATGCTAATCACCATTCGAATCATGAGAGCACTAAATAAATCCATTCATAAGAAAATTTTCATTAATCATATAGGTATAATGTCGATAACATTATCCCAAAAGAATAGACCTATCTTGATCTTTACATTCCAAAGATTAACTAAGGTAACACAGCAAAAAATATAGCAACAGTAAACTAGACTTTACATTGTTTCAAAAGAATATCATAGTCTAGTACAGAAGATAGTGTCGCTCTACGCGTCCACCTTGGGATCCACATCCCCGTGTAGCTGAGTCTCCCAGTGTACGGGCTCCTCGACTCCCAACTCCTCCTCAAGAGTATAGTCTAAAAGACATTGGTTGTAGGGGGTGAGCACTAAATTCTATAGGAAAATCCTCCCAAGCTACAACAAGGTTTAGAAAAATGTAAAACCGGTCGGTCTCATTTTGCAAATATCATATATCAATTTTGAAAGAAAAAACAGGACATTTTAAATAGATCTTCAGTTTACACAATAGCAAGAATTTAAACGAAAGCAATAGAATACATTTCTCACACATAAATTATGTTCAACAGGTTCTTGTGGAAACCGTTTCTACAACCCAAAACAATAGTTAACAATCTTATGTATATTGGTTCATCCCAAGGCCATGTAAGTTGATTGCTTCTCATGAATTTACCCAACGACTATACCTAGTTCACCAATCACAATCAAATCACAAACACTTTGGAAAGGGCATCTACCATACCAATGGAAGTGATGAGTCCCTTCCCAGAAAAGGTTTACCAACCCTAGTTCGAGCTCTAGTGAACGATAGTTGTTGCATTATCAAATGACAACCTACTACAAGTTTTAAGAAACTATCTCACCCCCACTGGGATAGACTAACCTCTAACACTCTACGGCATCTTTCGATGGCAATTCAAGTCATTCACAACAACCATACAATAAGAAAACTAACATACTCTGAATTAATTAACAAATTATAAAGTATTAACAAAATCCCCAAATTCGTCATGTGACAATTCCAATAACCAAGTATGAAAAATACAAGAGATCACAACATCATTTATTACTCAACACAAATCTCTATAGTTTCGAATTCATTAATAAATGAAGAATTTAAGAAGAAAATTCATCACTCTCCAAAACTAAGATTTTGAAGCAAAAGAAGAGATTTCATGGGTATTCAACCCTAACTTTGTTAGAAACATGTAATCTTTGCCAAAAAGACTAAGAGATGATGATTCCATATCATATATATCACATTTAGAGCAAAACATACACATATGCATAAACCCTAGCCTCAATGTAAGAGAAAGAGAAGAAACCCCTACCTTAGTTCTTGAATAACTATGGCTTGAACCTTTAATCACTCTTAAATCTCTTATTTTTCCCTTTTGATCTTCTGTTTTCTCATTCTTTCTTCCTCTTTAAGTGTTTCTAGGGTTAGGAGTGGTGTAATGAAGGCTAAGGAGATGACATTAAGTGTTTATAGGGCAAGACAATGGGGCAAAACCCGACGTTTAATGTTCAGAGTATTGAGTTTTCTTTCGGGTGTACCGGTAGGCTATTTTGAAAGGGTTCCCTTCCGGAAGGCTGTTCCAGTAGGGTTTAGCTACTGGTGTTGGGCATTCTGGAAGGGTTTGTCCAGTTTTGTTGATATTCTCTGGTTTTCCTTTCCAATCCATTCTAAACCTTTCCAAAACCATCCTAAACCTATACAATTTACATTTGCACCTCACACATAGTTTATATAAGTTTTATTAAAATTTATTTCTTATCTTCACGAGCTAAAACCAAGTTTTGACTAATATTTATAATATTAACATTTCCTATGGTTATATCCCATGGGGTTCATTTCTACACTATTACATATATTAAATTATTAAACAATCTATCATTATATTACTTTTGAACATGTGGGGGTTTACAGTAACTCTATCCCCATAGCTCTTTAAAGACTTTGCCAAAACTGTGCCACGAAACGATAATCACGATCCGACACGATAGATAGTGGAACTCCATGCAACCTGACAATCTCGCGAATGTATATCCTTCTCAAGGTCTCTAATGTGTCTGTGGTCTTCATACTCAAGAAATTAGCAGACTTGGTGAGTCTATCCACGATGACCTATACAACATTATGTCCCCGTGACGTCCGTGGTAAACCTGACACGAAGCCATAGTGATGTGATCACACTTCCACTATAGAATAGGTAAGGATTGCAGTAATCCTCCGGGTTTTTGATGCTCAATCTTCACTTGCTGGCACACCGCGCACTTTGAAATGTACTTCGCCACATCTCACTTCATTCCTTTCCACCATTACTGGCGCTTCATATCCCTATACATCTCGGTACTATCCAGATGTATGGAGAACTTTGAACGATGACACTCATCCAACACTTCTTCTCTCGCCTGGTCGTTCTTGGGTACACATAGTCTTCCCCGAAACCATAACTCATCATCCTTTATCAATCAATTCTCAACACTCTCATTCCTTTCTAACCTACCCTGGATAGCTTCCAACTCAGTGTCTAACCGGTGCAACTCTACGATCATTTGTCGAAGCATGGGTTGGGCAATAAGATTAAATAGGCATGGTCGATCCTCTTGTCCATCCACCCATAGATTAAATTCCTCCAAGGCATCCATCATCTTCCACCTATTCACCGCAAGGTAATTTATTTCATCCCGAGACTTCCTACTTAGTGCATCTGCTACTACGTTCGCCTTCCCATGATGATAGTTGAGTGTGAAATCGTAGTCTTATAGATACTCAATCTATCTTCTTTGCCGGAGATTCAAGTCTTTCTGTGTGAAGATATACTTGAGGCTCTTGTGGTCAGAGAACACTTGAAACTTTTCCCCATACAAGTAACACCTCCACAACTTGAGAGCAAAAACCACAGCAGCCAGCTCCAAGTCATGAATGGGATAATTCTGTTCATGACCCTTTAATTGTCTCAAACCATAAAATCCCAAGCCTCGTAACAAAGCATCGGTGTACACATCGTATCCCTCTCCACTATTCAGAATAATGAGGAAAGTTGTCGTCATCAACCTCTCCTTCAAGGTATGAAAGGCTAGTTCACACTCTTGAGTCCACAAGAATTTCTCTCCCTTCTTTATAAGGTGAGTCATCAGCATCGCAAGCTTTGAGGACCCTTCTACAAACCTTCGATTGAGTCAAAGTGAAAACCCTTCCTTGATTGGCGCCGCCGGGGGCTTGAGCTTGTAATGGTCTCTACTGTGTTGGCCTTTGTAAAGGTAGCCTATTTGCTCGTACTTGCCATGCTGTCTGGATAGTCCTCTTAAGTGGAAAGATCAGACAATACACCCGAATATGTCCCACGCCTCCTGATGCAATCCATAAGATGCTCAAGGAAACACAAATTCGAAGATGTGAAAGATAATAGAATTGGGCCGGTTACGAGAGCACGAGCAAGGAAGTTTAAGGAGGTACTCAATGGTCTAATTCAAGAGGCATGGACTCAAGCAAGTTTGTGGAGGCCCATTGACCATGATCCACTTGAACAACAAAGATTCATCAACATGGTTCAAGTTCTAGAGGAATCCGGCTAGGCTAAGGCTAAGCTTAAATTGGCCCGTTGTTATTAAGGCCTCCAATTTATTTAAAGGATTATTATTATTAGAATAAGTGGGCTTGAGGATGCTTGGCCTACATGTTTTACTTCTTATGAAATAGGATTTTCGGAGTTACTGTAGCACCGTACTGTTCATGCTACAGTAACGGCGCCCTATTCATTTTTATTAGGGTTTGATTGTAAGACTTGCATGCCAAGTACTTTCCTTTTAAATTTAGGCATGTGAGTTATTCTTTTTAGGAAAGTAAGAGATATTTCTTTACCCACAAGTAAGAGATATTCCTTAAATAGGATAAGCTATTTTAGAAAGTTTCCTAATCCTTGTAATGACTAGCCTTTATAAATAGGCCTTCAAATCAATGAAAATTCAGATTATGATTCAGAAAATTGTGAGAGTATATTTCTCTTTGGTTCTTTGAAGAACTAGACGAACTTATCGGGATTTCCCGTGGCGTTCACTATCGACTTATCAAACGGATTTCCATACCGTTTGTGGCGTCTTCCTTTATACCAAGGTTTTTGTTTCACAAACAGCGGATTGAGGTCTATATACCAAGGTTCTTGTTTGTCGTAAACAACGGGTCGAGGTCTTCCATTCAAATCTGAACGTAGAACGATCTTGGGTTCCTTTTCGTTGTTGGTTCTCGTTATTCTTGGCGGGTTTCACATCACCTCCACACACAAAGCAGGATCGTGGGTTAGTGTTTGCCCCCTCTGGTACACCTTCAGCCCCTTAGGCTATCTAAGGTCTCTATCCCTCCGCCTGATAGGGGTGACGGTAGGGTAATGCCCTATGTGCTCCACTGGTGCTAGGGCCCGTCTTGATCGGTCCTCCTCTCGCTAAGCTCTGTTGTTGCTGGCTGTCCTCTATATCTCTCTCCACCAGTATAGCTCTATCAATAATATCCCTATACTCTCGGATCTTGAGAGCCACCAGCTTCTCCCTAATAGTCCACCTCAAACCTTGCTCAAGGGCTTGGCCCTGTCGACCTCAGTAGCTATAAACTCCGTAGCATAATGGGATAGCTCATCAAACCTTATCTCATACTTGGCCACCGACATACTGCCATGTCGTAGAGTAAGGAATTCGGCCTTCATTCAGTCTCTGACTGATTTCGGAAAGTACTTGTCGTGGAAGATTTGATCGAACTCTTCCCAAGTAAGTGCATTAGTGTTCCTCCTTCGTTTCAATGAGTCCCACCAATGGTCGGCCTCCCCCTCGAACAAGTAGGTAGCTAAGCCAACCCGCAAGTCCTCGAAAACTCCCATGCCGTCACAAATCTTCTTCACTCGGCGGATCCATCTATCCGCATCCAAAGGGTAATAGCTCCCTTAGAAATTAGGTGGGCGTTGTCTTAAAAACTCTCTGCGAACTATCATCCTCCTATTCTCCTCTCCGTTGCCGGGTACTTGGGCTAAGGGATGAGCCCCACTGTTATGGTTGTTCTTATTCTAGTGTTGTACCAGAGTGGTGAGCTCCCTCAAACACTCATAAATGGCATTAAGAGGTGGTGGTGGTGGTAGTGGTGGTGGATTTGCTGGACTGTCATGCCCACACCCACGTCCACGTCCTCCGTCCATCCTGCACATCAATTTATAATTTAGTTCCTTGATGTGCAAGACATCGTAACCATCACTCAAATCTAAAGTATAAGACGTGAACACAATTTAGATTAGCATTTCATTCAACCTAATCCTATCTCTCTAGTGGTAATCCATAACCTACAACTCCCATGTAAGACCTAAAGCCTAAGCTCTGATACCAAATTCTATAATGCCCCAAATATCACCCTGGATGACATTACATTCTAACACCATTGCATCATGAGAGCACTAAACTAATTCATCAATAAATAAGACTTCATTAAGTCATCCATAAAATTTATAACATTATCCTAAAAGAATAGAACCATCTTGGCCTTTACATTCCAAAAATAACTAATGTAGCGCAGCAGAAATAACAAAAGAAAGGTAGGTTTTACAAGGTTCAAAATGAATATTCTAGCCTAGAACAAAATAAAGTATATATATCCTAAGCATCCACCTCAGGATTCGTGTCTCCCTCTATCGGAGCTTTCCAATGTCTCGACTCTTCAGTTCTGAGCTCCACCTCTAGACACAAACCTGAAATATGTTTTTGTAGGGTGTGAGTACAAATCTCTATAGCAACATTCCACCCAAACTTGAACAAGGTTTATAAAAGCATATAAAAAATGCCGATCTCATTTCACAAATAACACATATAATCTTTGAAGTAAAACGGAGACATTTTACAACTGATCTCAAGTTTAAGTAGCAATAGTAATAGAAATGAACAATAACAACCAAGTTCCAATAAACATCCACTTCCAACTTATAACCTATTTCCCACACATGATATAATATTGTCCTTCCAGGCATGAACATCCTTACAAGGAACCTCTCATCCTCAAGGTTTGGTTTGTCAAGCATCCTTACAAAGAACCTCTTGAAAAAAATTACATATTGTCCTTCTCTTTTGGTATGAGCATTCTTACAAGGAACCTCTCACCCTCAAGGTTTGGTTTCTCAAGTATCCTTACAAAGAACCTCTTGAGAAAATCACATACTGTCCTCTTTTGGTATGAGCATCCTTACAAGGAACCTCTCACCCTCAAGGCTTGGTTTCTCAAGCATCCTTACTAGGAACCTCATGAGAAGGAATGAGCATCCTTACAAGGAACCTCTCACCCTTAAGATTTGGTTTCTCAACCATCCTTACAAGAAGGAATGAGCATCTTTACAAGGAACCTCTCACTCATGTTTATCCATACAACCATACAAGCAATACCTTACCCCCTATTTTCTCAAATGCCCAACAATTCCACAAGTCCCTAATTTACAAGAAATTTTAAAGAAAAATCCTCAATTCTCAAAATTGATATCTTCAAATAGGGCGATTAAAAGAGAAACATGTAAGAGATCATTATCAATATCATTACATTACTCAACACAAAGCTCTAGAGTTTTCAACCCAAAGAATTAGTGAATATTGAGAGGGAAATCCACATTCCTAAAAAACTAGAATTTTTATGGTTCTCCCATCATAACATTGCTCAAAAGATGATAAATGTTGCAAGAATATGAAGAATCAAAGAACCCATTGCAAATACATATCATTAAGAGTCCAAACATACATATTTATTAACCCTAACCTCAATGAACAAGAATGAGAGAAAAACCCCTACTTTGATGTCTTGAAGAATTAGGGCTTTGATCTTGAATCAACCCTTAAATCTCTTGTTTTCCCCATTGATGTTGTGTTTCTCTCTTTCTCTCTTCCTCTCTAAGGTTTTATAGGGTTAGAAGTGACGAAAATGGAGGCTAAAGAGGCAACATGAAGTATTTACAATGGAAGGGGAACCGGCTTGTTCGCAACTTAAAATTTCATATTTTTACAGCGACTACTGGTAGGTCGGGTACGCTGAATAGTCGAGTACCGGTAGTTCGAGTACACTGGGCCATTATCTAGCTGTAGTCACTGCTCAGATTTGCCTATATTTTCTGTTTTTCATTTTCAAACCATTCCAAAGTCTTTCAAAACCAACCCATACATGTCAAACAAGGTTTTCCGCATAAATCTAAATATCTACAAGTTCTATTGAAAATGTTTTCAATTATTTACAAGTTAAAACTTAATTTTAGCTAAATATTTACTATTATCAACCATAACACCTACTTTTCAACTCTATAGGATTTATGTCTATCTCATCACCTATACTATCATGTAAAAACCAATTAATAAACAATTAAATCACTATATATATAAACATGTGGGGGTTTAGAATCCACCTCCCTTAAAGAAAGTTTCGTCCTCGAAACTTACCTCAAGTAGCGAACAAATACGGATACTTCTCCCGCATTTCTCGCTCGGGTTCCCACGTAGCTTCGTTCACCCCATGATGTTGCCACAAGACTTTTATTGTTCAGATAACTTTGTTGCGAAGCATTTTCTCCTTGGTACCGAGGATTCTCACCGGTTGTTCTTCATATGTTGCTCCATCTTGAACTTCTATATCTTCCAAGTCCACGACCGACGTTGTATCCGTTTGACATTTCCATAACATTGAAACATGGAACACGTCATGCACCCCTGACAACTGAGCTGGTAACCTCAACTGATATGCCGCTTTGCCCACAACTTTGATCACTTCGAACAGTCCGATATATCTTGGCGCTAACTTTCTTTTCTTGTCGAATCTAAACACTCTCTTCTTAGTCCCCTTCTTGGAACTCTAATGGTCTTTGTCTTCTATCCGCATAGCTTTTCTGTTTGCTTTGTGTCGTGGGTAGTCTTTCCCGGATAAGTTGAATCTTCTCTGTAGTTTCTCGAACCATTTTTGGCCCAAACAAGATGCTCTCTCCAGCTTCTAGCCAACAAGTCGGAGACCTACATGGTCTTCTATACAACGCTTCATACTGTGCCATGCTAATGCTAGCTGGAAAACTATTGTTATAGGCAAATTCCACCAATGAAAAATGATCACTCTAACTCCCCTTGAAGTCTAACATGCAAGCCCGTAACATGTCTTCCAGAATCTGTATCACCCTCTCAGATTGCCCATCTGTTTGAGGATGAAATGCAGTGCTGAAGTGTAACTATAATGCCCCAAATACCACCCTGGACGACATTACATGCTAATCACCATTCGAATCATGAGAGCACTAAATAAATCCATTCATAAGAAAATTTTCATTAATCATATAGGTATAATGTCGATAACATTATCCCAAAAGAATAGACCTATCTTGATCTTTACATTCCAAAGATTAACTAAGGTAACACAGCAAAAAATATAGCAACAGTAAACTAGACTTTACATTGTTTCAAAAGAATATCATAGTCTAGTACAGAAGATAGTGTCGCTCTACGCGTCCACCTTGGGATCCACATCCCCGTGTAGCTGAGTCTCCCAGTGTACGGGCTCCTCGACTCCCAACTCCTCCTCAAGAGTATAGTCTAAAAGACATTGGTTGTAGGGGGTGAGCACTAAATTCTATAGGAAAATCCTCCCAAGCTACAACAAGGTTTAGAAAAATGTAAAACCGGTCGGTCTCATTTTGCAAATATCATATATCAATTTTGAAAGAAAAAACAGGACATTTTAAATAGATCTTCAGTTTACACAATAGCAAGAATTTAAACGAAAGCAATAGAATACATTTCTCACACATAAATTATGTTCAACAGGTTCTTGTGGAAACCGTTTCTACAACCCAAAACAATAGTTAACAATCTTATGTATATTGGTTCATCCCAAGGCCATGTAAGTTGATTGCTTCTCATGAATTTACCCAACGACTATACCTAGTTCACCAATCACAATCAAATCACAAACACTTTGGAAAGGGCATCTACCATACCAATGGAAGTGATGAGTCCCTTCCCAGAAAAGGTTTACCAACCCTAGTTCGAGCTCTAGTGAACGATAGTTGTTGCATTATCAAATGACAACCTACTACAAGTTTTAAGAAACTATCTCACCCCCACTGGGATAGACTAACCTCTAACACTCTACGGCATCTTTCGATGGCAATTCAAGTCATTCACAACAACCATACAATAAGAAAACTAACATACTCTGAATTAATTAACAAATTATAAAGTATTAACAAAATCCCCAAATTCGTCATGTGACAATTCCAATAACCAAGTATGAAAAATACAAGAGATCACAACATCATTTATTACTCAACACAAATCTCTATAGTTTCGAATTCATTAATAAATGAAGAATTTAAGAAGAAAATTCATCACTCTCCAAAACTAAGATTTTGAAGCAAAAGAAGAGATTTCATGGGTATTCAACCCTAACTTTGTTAGAAACATGTAATCTTTGCCAAAAAGACTAAGAGATGATGATTCCATATCATATATATCACATTTAGAGCAAAACATACACATATGCATAAACCCTAGCCTCAATGTAAGAGAAAGAGAAGAAACCCCTACCTTAGTTCTTGAATAACTATGGCTTGAACCTTTAATCACTCTTAAATCTCTTATTTTTCCCTTTTGATCTTCTGTTTTCTCATTCTTTCTTCCTCTTTAAGTGTTTCTAGGGTTAGGAGTGGTGTAATGAAGGCTAAGGAGATGACATTAAGTGTTTATAGGGCAAGACAATGGGGCAAAACCCGACGTTTAATGTTCAGAGTATTGAGTTTTCTTTCGGGTGTACCGGTAGGCTATTTTGAAAGGGTTCCCTTCCGGAAGGCTGTTCCAGTAGGGTTTAGCTACTGGTGTTGGGCATTCTGGAAGGGTTTGTCCAGTTTTGTTGATATTCTCTGGTTTTCCTTTCCAATCCATTCTAAACCTTTCCAAAACCATCCTAAACCTATACAATTTACATTTGCACCTCACACATAGTTTATATAAGTTTTATTAAAATTTATTTCTTATCTTCACGAGCTAAAACCAAGTTTTGACTAATATTTATAATATTAACATTTCCTATGGTTATATCCCATGGGGTTCATTTCTACACTATTACATATATTAAATTATTAAACAATCTATCATTATATTACTTTTGAACATGTGGGGGTTTACAGTAACTCTATCCCCATAGCTCTTTAAAGACTTTGCCAAAACTGTGCCACGAAACGATAATCACGATCCGACACGATAGATAGTGGAACTCCATGCAACCTGACAATCTCGCGAATGTATATCCTTCTCAAGGTCTCTAATGTGTCTGTGGTCTTCATACTCAAGAAATTAGCAGACTTGGTGAGTCTATCCACGATGACCTATACAACATTATGTCCCCGTGACGTCCGTGGTAAACCTGACACGAAGCCATAGTGATGTGATCACACTTCCACTATAGAATAGGTAAGGATTGCAGTAATCCTCCGGGTTTTTGATGCTCAATCTTCACTTGCTGGCACACCGCGCACTTTGAAATGTACTTCGCCACATCTCACTTCATTCCTTTCCACCATTACTGGCGCTTCATATCCCTATACATCTCGGTACTATCCAGATGTATGGAGAACTTTGAACGATGACACTCATCCAACACTTCTTCTCTCGCCTGGTCGTTCTTGGGTACACATAGTCTTCCCCGAAACCATAACTCATCATCCTTTATCAATCAATTCTCAACACTCTCATTCCTTTCTAACCTACCCTGGATAGCTTCCAACTCAGTGTCTAACCGGTGCAACTCTACGATCATTTGTCGAAGCATGGGTTGGGCAATAAGATTAAATAGGCATGGTCGATCCTCTTGTCCATCCACCCATAGATTAAATTCCTCCAAGGCATCCATCATCTTCCACCTATTCACCGCAAGGTAATTTATTTCATCCCGAGACTTCCTACTTAGTGCATCTGCTACTACGTTCGCCTTCCCATGATGATAGTTGAGTGTGAAATCGTAGTCTTATAGATACTCAATCTATCTTCTTTGCCGGAGATTCAAGTCTTTCTGTGTGAAGATATACTTGAGGCTCTTGTGGTCAGAGAACACTTGAAACTTTTCCCCATACAAGTAACACCTCCACAACTTGAGAGCAAAAACCACAGCAGCCAGCTCCAAGTCATGAATGGGATAATTCTGTTCATGACCCTTTAATTGTCTCAAACCATAAAATCCCAAGCCTCGTAACAAAGCATCGGTGTACACATCGTATCCCTCTCCACTATTCAGAATAATGAGGAAAGTTGTCGTCATCAACCTCTCCTTCAAGGTATGAAAGGCTAGTTCACACTCTTGAGTCCACAAGAATTTCTCTCCCTTCTTTATAAGGTGAGTCATCAGCATCGCAAGCTTTGAGGACCCTTCTACAAACCTTCGATTGAGTCAAAGTGAAAACCCTTCCTTGATTGGCGCCGCCGGGGGCTTGAGCTTGTAATGGTCTCTACTGTGTTGGCCTTTGTAAAGGTAGCCTATTTGCTCGTACTTGCCATGCTGTCTGGATAGTCCTCTTAAGTGGAAAGATCAGACAATACACCCGAATATGTCCCACGCCTCCTGATGCAATCCATAAGATGCTCAAGGAAACACAAATTCGAAGATGTGAAAGATAATAGAATTGGGCCGGTTACGAGAGCACGAGCAAGGAAGTTTAAGGAGGTACTCAATGGTCTAATTCAAGAGGCATGGACTCAAGCAAGTTTGTGGAGGCCCATTGACCATGATCCACTTGAACAACAAAGATTCATCAACATGGTTCAAGTTCTAGAGGAATCCGGCTAGGCTAAGGCTAAGCTTAAATTGGCCCGTTGTTATTAAGGCCTCCAATTTATTTAAAGGATTATTATTATTAGAATAAGTGGGCTTGAGGATGCTTGGCCTACATGTTTTACTTCTTATGAAATAGGATTTTCGGAGTTACTGTAGCACCGTACTGTTCATGCTACAGTAACGGCGCCCTATTCATTTTTATTAGGGTTTGATTGTAAGACTTGCATGCCAAGTACTTTCCTTTTAAATTTAGGCATGTGAGTTATTCTTTTTAGGAAAGTAAGAGATATTTCTTTACCCACAAGTAAGAGATATTCCTTAAATAGGATAAGCTATTTTAGAAAGTTTCCTAATCCTTGTAATGACTAGCCTTTATAAATAGGCCTTCAAATCAATGAAAATTCAGATTATGATTCAG
>JAHQCQ010042611.1:0-14598 GCA_023539305.1 Ilex asprella | reverse complement strand
TCATTTGATCTATGTCTGGCAAACTTAGAAAAGGTCCTAGTAAGGTGTGAAGAAGCTAATCTAGTGCTCAATTGGAAAAAATGTCATTTCATGGTAACACAGGGCATTGTCTTGGGTCACATCGTGTCGTCTGAGGGCATGAAGGTTGATAAGACAAAAATTAATTTAATTAAAAATTTGCCAACACCCAAGACTGTAAAGGATGTCCGGTCATTTCTGGGACATGTAAGTTTTTACAAGAGATTCATAAAAGACTTCAGTACCATAGCTAAACCTATGTGCCATCTCCTAAGTCAGGATGTAATTTTTAACTGGAATGAAGCTTGCCAAAAATCTTTCGAGAAGCTAAAGGGCATGCTAATTTCTGCCCCAATAATGCAACCTCTTGACTGGACTCTACCCTTTGAACTAATGTGTGATGCAAGTGATCATGTTGTAGGTGCTGTATTGGGGCAAAGAAAAGATAAGAAACCCCGTGTAATTTACTATGCAAGTAAAACTTTGAATGATGCTCAAATGGATTATTCAACAACTGAGAAAGAATTGCTTGTTATAGTTTTTGCTTTGGAAAACTTAAAAGTCATCTAGCCAAGTTAACTCAATCTCTTAGTATAACAGAAAAAGAAAAATTTCCTTCTCAACCGAAACCTCCACAAAGTCAAGCTAATGTTGTATCTGAAGCCTCTATAAGTGAAGTGCAAGCAATTACAACATTGAGAAGTGGTAAGAAAATTAATAAGACCATTAAACCCAAAATTCTGAAAAAACTACTTAAATCAATTCCTATAAATGAACCACTTGAACCTGAACCTGAACCTGAATCTGAACAGTTAACTAAAAAAGGAAAAGAAACAGAAAAAGAAAAAGAACCTCCATATCCTATTCCTTTACCTTTTCCTCAAAGGATCAAACAATTTCAAACTGAAAAAGATCAATCTAATATTCATGAGCTATTTAAACAGGTAAAAATTAATATCCCTTTATTGGATGCAATCAAAAGAGTACCTGTTTATGCTAAATTTTTAAAAGATCTGTGCACAATAAAGAGAAAAACCAATATACCAAAAAAGGCATTTGCAACAGAACAAGTTAATACCATAATACAAAAAGATACACTCCTTAAATATAAAGATCCTGGTAGTCCTACAGTCTCATGTATCATTGGAAAATTTCAAATTGAACAAGCTCTACTAGATCTTGGAGCCAGTGTTAATTTAATGCCATATTCGGTATATACACAACTAGGGTTAAGTGAGTTAAAACCTACCAATGTTACACTACAATTAGCAGACCGATCTATAAAAACTCCACGAGGAATTGTGGAGGATGTTCTTGTCCAAATTGATCAATTCTATTTTCCAGTTGATTTCACTGTCTTAGACACTCAGCCAGTTTAGAATGCTTCCACATACACACCTCTTATTTTGGGTCGACCATTTCTAGCTACATCAAATGCATTGATTAATTGTAAGAATGTAGTCATGAAACTTTCATTTGGAAATATGAACAGTGAATTGAACATCTTTAATGTGATAAAGCATCCAGGTGAGGAGGAAGAAATTTGTGAGGTAGATGAAATTGATAAGATTGTAGAGGAGAAAGTTAACACTTCTTTTTATTCGGACCCTCTACAAGTCTACTTAATTAATTCTGTTATTGATAGTGAAAATCCTGATGTGCAATTTTATGCTGATTTGTTAAATACTTCGCAAAAGGTATCGGGGAATATAAGAAATTCTACTTGGGAAATTAAGCCCGATTGATCTACCCCCTGTGCTCTTCTTTTATATAATAGTTAGAATTTTTTCATTTCTTTTGTAAAGTTTCTTTATTTATTATTTTTATTATGTTTTGTACGACGAATTTGTCTCATCTCCAGGTCTAATTAGCAAGTGTCTTTATTTATTTTTACCATCTTATACGTTCAAGATAATGTTTAATCTAAGTTGGGGAGATAAACGTTTAAATATTTTATGTAAGTTTACAATAGTAATAATAATTTAAAAGTTCAATTCGTCTTTGTGACTGGCAGACGTTAAAGAACCGGATAGTAAGTCAAAAAAATAAATAGAAAAAGAAAAAATAATATTTTATTTTCATGGACGAGAAACTCTTTTGGTTGAGTCTCGTTCTATTGCGTCACCTTCCAAAAGACATACGTACAATAATAATGAAAAAAGCTAGAAGAGTTAGAAATTTAGAAATATTTGAAAATCAACCATGACCCTTATGCGGAAAAAGTACCTATGCCAAGCATAGACGAGCAGATCGTCTGTGTGCATGTGTAAAATGTGGTCGGACAGAACATCTAAGAAGATATAATAAATGTGCGGAACCTATTTCAGGACGATCGTTAGACCGTTTACGCTGGATAAGGGATGGGCAGAGCAAGGAATACCCTGAGACGCCATCTTACTCCAGCCCGATGTTAAACAGATTCGTGAGGAATGAAATAAACCGTGCCAATCATATACCTGAATTCGATAGTTCTGATGCCGAAACAATATAAGAATGTACTATTTTGGAAGAATTATAAATAATTATAAATAAAAATTATACATATTTAGATCTATGTGTAAATAAATGTAAATAACTATTAACTAGTTAGAAAAATCTGTAAATAACAATAACAAATAAAAAATTAAAGACCCACCAGACTTTTGAAGAAAAAAAAGAGTGGCTAGTAAAAGTTTTTTTTAGAATGTATAAAATATATCTAATATGTATACTGCAGGAAAAGAAAGCAACAAGGAAACAAAGCAGTATACAACAACAAAATCCCAAGAACCTTGGACCGTCCGGACGGCAGTCCCACCGTCCAGACGGTGGTCCCCTATTATAAGATCGCTCCTCCATGCAGAAAACCATCCAGTTCACCCTTGCACCCCAAAACATTCGGCCAAACCGAAAAATCCAAAGAAAAATCCCTCAAATCCACTATATTCCACCGAATTCAATCAAATTTGTTTCGATTATTCTCTTACCCATCACATTTGGAGCAGATTTACCGATTCGAATCAGCTGAAACGAAGAATTCAAGAAAAAATCAAGGAATCCATGGATTTAAGGCAAAGTTCAAGAAGATCTTCAAGACGGACACAAAGGGAGCAACCCGAGCAACAAGAAGCACCACAACAGCACCCAGGACCGGAAAACATCTTCAACCAGGTGATGTTTGAAAATTTTGATCAACAAAGCTGGTATGATAAAAAATTTATGATGAAAACCATTATTGTTGAACGACCGGTTGTGATTGAAAATTTTGACAACATAGGAATTAGACAAATTCTTGCTGCTAGAGGTTGGCTTGATTATGTTCAATTATCTGTTCCTGCATATGACTGTCTAGTCCGTGAATTCTATAGTAATGCTCAGATGGTTGAACCGAGACATTTACGTGCATTTGTACGAGGTGCAATTTTTCATGTTACACCGGCTGTGATAGCCGAATTTTTTCAACCCATGCAGAGAGAAGAAAACCCGCAATACCCGTACACTGAGCAAACATTGCCAAACATAAATGTCTTAGGAAGAGAGGTAACCAGCAATCCAGAATTTGGTTGGGGCAGACCGAATAAGTATATTAAGCAGGGAGACTTAACTGATAAATACCGCATTCTGAATTTAATCACTGTGAATAGCTTGCTACCTAGAGCTCAGAAAAATCAAGTCTACACTGAGCAAGCTTATTTTCTGTATGCATTCGGGATGGGACATACAATTGACTTGCCCAATCTGATTATAGATCAGATGATACTGACAGTAGAGGATAAAAAGCTCTCACTGCCCTATGCCATGCTAGTTTCTCAACTTTGCAGGAACAATGGGTTGATAATTGATCCAACCTGGAAGACCATTGACCAATATGGACCTATTGATAAAACATCATTGAAGAAAAGTCATGGAGCACAACCCGAGGCACAACCAGATGCACCACCAGTAGCCCAAGAAGTAGTACCACCTGAACCTCAAGAACAACCATTCCAACATCCTGAAGAATTCATTCCACCAGAACAGCAGCCACCAGAAGATCTACCTTACGTTCCAGTGGATGACAGGACAGACAGACAGATTCTAATGGGAATGGAAACCACAATGAACCAGATGCAGACCACCATTAATCAGATGGGCACCAGCTTACATCAGATGGATCAGCGGATGATCAATTATGAACAAAATCAGGCTGAGTTGTTGAGGCTATGGAGACAACACTTTGGAGGAGGACCATCCATGCCATGAAGACTGGGAATTCTACAATAAAAACTTTACTCTCTTTTACTCAGCTTTTTAAATTATGCACTTTTAAATTATGCAGTTAGACCACTAAACTATCTTTGCACTTGTTCATTTTGTTTAGTTGTTTTGAACCTATGAATATTTTAAACTTGTTAAGTTTGAATTTAGGAATGTTTAAGATTATGTTTTAATTAAAGTCTATCTTGAAAAAGTTAGGAAACCTAATTTAGATGATTCAAAGTAAAATTAAGTTAGTATTTTTAGTACATAATACGAATTGTCTTAATATGATCACTGAGATTTTCACATTTTAATGGGACATTATCTCAATATTCTTATTTAAACTTAGTAGTAGAAGCACAAAAGGATATCTTTATTATTCAAAAATTTTGTGAAATATTACAATCTTTCTACTAATAGTGGAGATATAAAACCCAATGCAGATTTTGAACCTATCTTTCTTGGAGAGCTATTCAACATCTACTCAAATAAGAATCTCCGATTTAGCGGTAACTTTTCTTTGAATAATCTCATTATTTTTGCTTTGATTAACACTTGTTAAATTATATTGTTAGCACTATCCTTAAATTGTTAGCTAGAAAGAATACAAATATATGAATTTTGGAAAATGATCTTAGGCCATATTTCATCAATCTTGAGCTTTGACCATTTTTTTTACAAAACTATATCCCTAGTCAGCCAAGATTGAGCCTGAAAATTATAAATTCTGTTCTTGAAAAACAAAAATATACCCAAACCCAATAAAAATATATTTCAACCTACCCTTGCTATTTAATTTTTTTGTACCCTCTTTGAATTTAACAAAATGCAGAATAGCAGAAGAAGAAGAAAAGGTAAAAAAGAGACAAGAAAGACGAGATGGAGCGTAAAACGCACTCGTACAAGAAACAGCGAGATGGAGCGTAAAACGCACTCGCTCAATAAAAAGTGAGATGGAGCATAAAATGCACTCACCAAAGAAAGAGAAAAAATTGAGGTGTGCTACAATATAAAGATAGCAATTTGAATCCTTATGACGTCGTTTCATAAACCTCAACCCCACAACCCCATTACAACCCTAAGAAAGTCCTTTTTGATTCCAGGAATCATATATTTGCATTCAATCTATTATCTAAAAAGGAAAATGTTAATAATATAATTAATAAAGTGTTAATAGTCTTTCATGAGATTATGTCAATCTCCTCTTTATTTTATAAACCGCTCCTTGAAATACTTACATGTGAAATCCTTTGCTTTATTTAAAATATTCCAATCACATGTAAGACTGAGAGATTAGTCACTATAACATATATTATTTGTTGAGCGTATTCCAGGAAAGGATCGACATCAAGATTATTACGAAAAAGGGTAATATTTCTCAAATGCTTTTTGAAAATAAAGAGATTCCTACACACACACACAAGTTTTTAGAAAAATATAGCTGTAATGTTACCATTAACTTGTGTTACTCTTATGAGTGATCAGAAAAAAGGTATATTCTAGTTATGTATAAAAATAACAATTTAATTTTACATATGAACCATATAAATTATGCATTCCTAACTATAGAAGTTTGTAGGTAGCTTCACTGGAAACCTTCACGAGACACAACTCGTCCACTGGGAATCACCTAGGGGTTTAACGGCTTATTGCATATGCTAAATGCAATCGTGAAAAAAATCTACGAAAATGATTTTACCCCTACTTGTATTATATTTTTATTTTACTAGGGACTAGTAAAGTTTTAGTTGGGGAGTGTGATTAACATCAATTAGTGGTAAATAAGAAGTATAAGAAAGAGTCAAATTAGTAGAATCACCGCACTAAAAAGTAGGAATTAAAGTGAATTAGGGTTAGTGTGGGAATTATTCATTTTAAAAGTTTTTATCTACAGTTGCAGGATAAATGCAGAAATAACCAAAGAAGAAGGGAGCAATGTCAAGAAGATGAAAACTATAGGAGGTCAAAGTGTAATAGTCCAAACATGAAAAATCAGAAGCCATGCAAGTTGCAAAACCACTTGCACCACCGTCTGGACGGCACTGCCACCGTCCGGACGGTCCTCCTTAGTCATCACATGCAAACCTCCACCTCCTGCTTCCATTTTCGCCTATAAAAAGGGACCTTCACCTCCTTTGCAAAGCAGGCTGGACCAGCTACAAAACCACCTCCATAAACCAAGTTTCAAGAGCTCCCAAGACATAATCCAAGAGAGTGAAAAAAAGAGATACAAAAGTGAAAACACGTTCCAGTCCGTGTTATAGTGTAGTCCAAATCCTGTACTTTTATTTCTGTAATGACAACTGCTATCACTCCTTGCTCGTCTATAGCAATGGAGCGTGAGTAGTTCCGTATATCCTCCAGTGCGAGGAGAACATATGTACAATATTGGTTTATTTATGGAATTGCTGATGTGTTATCTATACGTTTATTATATATATAAGACATGCCAGCTGGAATAACCCCGGTGATCCTATCGGTATGGCTTTGCTTCCACTGACGCATGATATTACTATATATAATAATATTGCCTGCTAGAATAACCCCGGTGATCCTATCGGTATGGCTAGTCCTCCACTGGAACGCTGAGGAAGTTCTATTGTCAATATATATATTCCAAGATGATCTATTGAATAATTCAAGTATTCCGTTTGAGTGGCTTGACTTTCTGGGTGACATATCTAATTACAGCTAACCTGACAAGTTGATGTATTATGATTAACTACCACCAGCTGACCTGACAAGTTGCTGGAAGATCGTCTATACCACCAGCGGGTTTTACTCGAATTAGTCAATTGGAATATCTATAATCCAGCGTAGCCTAATAAGCAGCTGTGTTATAATATATTACCTTCACAATAGCTTAATAAGCTACTGTGTGCTGAATTATGTACATCAGACCTACCGATTGACTTTCCAGTAAAATGGAGGTTGATTGTTGTGTGGTGGCAATTCCGTAACAACACCAATATAAAGCATATGGGATCCTTAAACTGAAGGATATATTTTAAATTTCTTGTCAATTATCTGCTTTATTTACGCACTTTATTATATCTGCACTTTCCTTTTGCCTGCCTTTTATTTTAAATCAGTTAATTAGACTAAGCTCACACCACAAGCAATCAAACATCAAACTACTCCAAATAAATCACTTAATCGTTTTTAGTTTTTATTTTATTTTATTTTATTTTATTTTTTAGAATTACTTAACTCTTCGTGGGATCGATACTTGGACTTAAAACCGAGAAAACTACAATTCGACCACTTATACTTGGGTGTAATATAATAATATAATTTTGACATACTAAAAAGTGCGAATCATTTAGCAATTGCAAAAATAAAGTGTGTGCAACAGTTACAGTAGTATAAAAAAATATTTGTACGTACATGTTCAAGAAAGAAATCCTAAGTTTGTTCAAAAGAAATAGAAGGAGGGGTCCAATTGTCAGAGGTTAAGGTATCGGCAAGAGCAGGAGAAGAGCTCGGTCGATCGACAATAGAAGCCTTAGAAAGTCCAGGGTCAGGAACCTTAACTTCAACAAGAGCTCTTCCCCACCAAGTCAGCTGAGAAAGAGGTAACAACAAGGGTGACAAAAAATGGAACAGGGAGCCCAGTAACTACTAGAACTTAGGCATCAGCAGAGGAAAGAGTTGCAAGAGGGGCTGAGGAAAAAGGAGTGTCCCGAGTCATACCCATAGTTGGTGGGATTGGCACCTCATAAACTTCAGGAGCTGTCTCAGAGGCAGAAGGGGCCAAGGCACCATCCTCACCTCTATGTTGAGCATCTCTTCCACCTCCTCAACTGGGATCTCAAAATCAAAATTTAGGTCAGTGTATGCTTCCTCAGCATTGCCTTGGAAAGCAATCCACCATTTGGCCCACCTGGTGATAACGTCATCCTTCAGCTCGCCAAATAACTCATCCTTCTCCTTAACGTCATCTCGTAGCTTGCCTATTAGCTCATCCTTCTCCTTAACAATAGTTCATTGCACCTTGAGCTCGTTTTGAAGGGCCTCATTCGCCTCTGCTAACACAGCATATTCCCTTTTTATTCGTCTATAAGAACTCAAAGCCTCAAAGGTCTCCTGATTGGCTTTGGCCCAAGCATCGGTTTTAAGTCTGAGCTCCTCCTTGACCTTTCCTAGCTCATCCTTATCTTTATCTCTCTACTTTAAAGTCCTCGATGGTAGAAGCTTGCCTCTCTACTTGCTTTTGAAGATCATGGTTAGCGAAGGACAGCTCTGCAACTTGAACTCAAAAGCCTTATATGCTTTGGCAGAACTCTCTAGAGAGCAAACTCAACTCATCAAACCTCTCACATGTATGGCTAACTAGGAGCAAATACAATTAGAAAAAAGAATCATCGTAAAATTATGGCACAAGGTAAAACTGGAGCAAGATGAGAATTGAGACTTACAGTAGTAGTTCTGTGAAGGGTAAAATCGATAGAGCTCTCAAGGGTATGGTGGCAGAACGTTGGACATCGAACTCAGGGAGGATAGAAGTAATGACCCTAGCAGCAAGCTCAATATTAACAAAAAAGGACTCATCAGCCTCCTCTACCTTCGGATGCTTCCCTTTCTCAACCTTAGAGCTCGTCAGAGGAAATTGGGAAATCTATTCAGAGGGTCCCTGAGTAGTAGGAACAACTAGAATACGACGAATCACATCCAAGGCTTTCTCAGCCTTAGATAAAGAAGAAGAGGTTGGTCCTCGCTCAAAGGCTTTTTCAAAAGAGGATTGAGCGCCTTGGGGAGAAGAGCTTCCTGTAACATGGGTGCTTAACGATGGGGCAAGTGCCCCTTGAGTAGAACGAGGAATGGAGGATGCCACTCCCGATCTATACACCATAGCTTGGGTAGCAGGGCTGCTACCATAACCAACCACAACCTTGTGTTTGCTCCCGCTCTGGCTCTTTTTTAACTGAGCAACCCTGGCCTAGAGTTCTTCTTTAGTAGGTTCCATTGAGGAAGAGCTTGAAAACTCAAAAGAGGTAAAAATATGTAAACAAAATGCCAAAAACAAAGGGAAGAAGCTAGAGACAGAAAGGTAGGGGTATTACCAGCCACCTCCTTAGCACCAACAACAGAGAGAGGGATCGGGGTTTCTATCATCACCCTTGTGGGGCTAAACCCTTGTGTTATGAAAACCCAAGGTTTGATGAGCTCAGAGTACTTCTCTAAATCACAGCCCTTTAGGGTCAGCAAAGCCCTCCTATTCGCAGTACTAAGTTGAGGACGAATACCTGAGAAGTAAAGTAAGATAAACGAAGAGAGGTCATCACAAATAGTCATCAAAATTAATCTCAGCTCGCTCAGATAAGGACTTACATAGATTATAAGGGGTATTCCAAGCCCAAGGGATTGGCAGAGTATCTAAAACATCCGCAAGATTGTACTCCCACTCACTGCCCCACACGAAGAAGGAAAGTTTCCTCCAGCCCTTGTGGGAGCTTAGAAGGTCAGAAATAACTAATTTGGCTTTTGTTCACTTGGAGATATACAAAAAAAAATTGGTGGAAGTATGCTTAATGTTGAAAAGTTCTATGAGCAAAGAAACTGTGGGAACCCCAAGCTTATGTTTTTTGAAGAAAATGAGAAGACCCACCCTAATAGTTAGGAGACAGTTGAGCAGAGCAGATGTTGAAATGCTGTAGAACATTCTTAATAAAAGGGTGTATGGGAAAACGAAGGCCATTTTCAAAGGCAGCCACAAAAAATCAAACTTTCTTGTGAACCTGAGAAACATAGGAGCTAAAAAGCATCTGGACACCAGGAGGAAGGCCATAACGAGCACTAAGGACCTTCATAAGGGAAAGAGAGGCCTTACTAGGGCCCACACATTCTGCAGTTCTAAAAGTAGCCCTCGCATTGGCTTTGCCTTTGCAAGGGTTTTTGGGCATAGAGGAGGCCGATGGGAGAGGGTCCTTAGTGTTTTCCTCGGCGTCAACTGAATTAACACCCGAGAAATTGTCAATCTCCTCACCCACTTCATCTAAGTTAGTGTCCTCTTTTGTAGACCTGCCTCAATGGAGGGAAACAAAGGAGGGGGTAGCTTCAAAATAGACAAACATAATTGGAGAAGAGAAAAGAAGGTTGAACAATCCCTAACGGCTCTAGGGTCAACACAGCAACTTCCTATATGAAGGATACACACGATAGAACGCATGTCCAAAAAAAGGGGAAGAGGAGACAAGCAGCAGTCTTGATTCCAAAAATAAAAGAACCAAAAAGCCTAGAAATGTAGTAACCACCTCGAACTTGAGGGATCCAAAATGGAGAAATGCGTAAGGGACATAAAACATACCTAATCAAGGGCCAATGGTAAACCGAGGTTGAAGAGAGAAGTTGAAAGCAAGCCTCGCACACCAATTCGAAGAGGGGTGAAATTCAGCAAAACCCTATGTTCGACGACAAATTGGGGAAAAACCAGAGGCTGCTAGGAGAAAGAAGATGAAGAGGTTGAAGGAAGAGAATTCAAAACGGGAAATAGAGTCGTTTCCATCAACTCAGAGATGTTTAAAGCTAACAGTACAAAGTAGAGAACGTGCGCAAGAAATAAGGGAGTAAATGATTACCTGAAACTGTCAAACATTTGTTCGCGCACAAATCGAGGTTAGAATGAGAAGGTCTACCTTAATTAAATCACAACTCAGCCCCTACCCAAGCTCACTTGGGCTAAGGGCTGGGGGCAACTGATGATGCCTGAAGAGAATTATTATCTAAGTATGAGCTCAGACCAGGAGGTCAGACTGGGCATTCATAGCTTGGGGGTCTAGACCTCCAACTCTCTCAGTAAAGGCAATAAAGAAAATGTGAAGGAGATAGTCGGCTAAGAGAAAACACCCCCCAAAAGGTAGGGAACTATAATCAAGGTACCAAATCCCAACCAACCATGATCTTCTCCTATGATCAGGGAAGATCCACAGAAAAAGAGCAAGGATCTCGTTGGACATTTCTTAGAGATAGGAATCACACTATAAATACTGAACATCGCCTCAATCAAGGCGCAGGGAACCATATTGGTATCAAAAGCATCTTGTAAAACATTCACTGCATAAATATAAACTCTAGGAGCAAGAGACTCCATAAAAGAGTGGACTAGCCGAGCTCTCGAGCTCGGTGAACCACTATACTTTCTGCGTATTAGCCACTCCCCCTATTCTCCTAAGAAATCCAACTTAGATAATACAAACCCAGAAGCACAGATAGATGGCTCACTTGAATCTTCGTACAATCTGCTCATCCACTTCAAGTTACACCATCAGTTGTAATACATTGTTAAATAAGGTGTTGTTTGATAAAACTGAAAATTGAAGTCTAAAAACTGAAAGTTGAGGTCTGAAAGCAAAAAACTGAATACTGAATTTGTGAACTGTTTGTTATTCATTGAAATTTATGTATTGAATCAAATTAAAATGTTTGATTACTACACTGAACTGATGTTTTAAAATAAATAAATTTTCAGTTTTATCCTTCCATTCTTTAATTTAAAAATATTTATTAAATATGTTTTTATCTAATAAAAAATGGCAATATATCAAATCAATAATAAACTGAATATCACAATAACTAAATAATAACATCAAATAAAAAAAAAGAACAACGAGAAATAAATAAAAAAATCACAATAAGTGAACAATAACAAATTAAATTACACAATAAGTAAACAATAACATTTGATAAAAAAAACAATAACTAATAAATAACTGGATACCAATAAATAAAAAATGAAATAATAAAATTAAAAAAAATAAGAATAAACTAAATATCATTAATAATATGTGTGTGTGTGCAATTTGTGCTTGTGTGTGGGTAGTTTGGGTGGGTGTGTGTGTGTACAATCTATGTCTGCGTGTGCGTGTATGGGTGTGGGTGTGTGTGTACAGTGAAGGTGAGTGTGTGTTTCAAAATGATTATTTGCAAACAAGCAAAGGAAATAAAAAAGACAAATACCTATTAACTGAAGAAGATGATTGACAAGGAGCATAGGTATGTTAGGAATTTTGGAGATAATACTAATTAGAGTTTTAATATGTTTGTGCAATATTTCAAGGTATAATTGTCATATTATAAATATCATTAAAGATTATTTTACTGAGCGCTTTTAGCTTTACGAATTAAGTAAGGGATCTCCTACTTATGCTCTGTTTGGTATGATGGAAAAATGGAAAGATGAAAAGTTGAAAAGATAAATAAAATATCATATTTGGTAAGGAAGGAAAGTAAAAAGCATGGCCGGCTGAACAACATTAAAAAATAAGCATGGGCTGTAGGCCCCAAATTTTTAGGTACATTACTAACCAAATATAAAATTAAATCCTTTAAATTTTAGACCCTAAGAAAAAGGTCCCAAAATATTAAGTACAATTATCATTTTTATTATAATAATTTGGGTCCATGATTCAATCCATAACATTAGAAATCTAAAAATCAAAAGTTGAAAAAATCAAAAATACTCAAAAGTCAACTCATATTTACCCCTTCTCTCTTTCTCTTTGTGTAAAAATTAGTACAAAATGTTAAAAAAAAAAGTTAAAGTTAAACTCTCTTTCTGATAAAAAACAAAAATAAAAGTTAAAATATTTTTTTCAGTAACACTACCACCTCCTTCTTCAGTCTTTCTCTCTCATATAATAAATTGAAAATAAATTAGTTTTTTTAAAATTAATATTAAAAAAAATCTTATTTAGTGTTTTTGCTTTAGGCCTCCAATTGACTAAAGTCACCCCTGATTTCTATTAGGACCATAATGAAATTTGGCATGCATTTATGGTACTGTATGTGTTTATGTGTGTATAGATGTATATTGGTTGTAAATACCTTGGATGCCCCATGGCTCCATTCTGTAGTCCACAATAACATCTAGATCAATTTTCAAAGAGTTCACTTTTCATTTGAGGTAGTATGCCACAAGTTCTTCCTCAGTTGAATGGAATCTAAATCTTGAAGGGACACATGATTCCATTTCCATGGATAATCTTTACAGACATGATTGCATTTCCATGGATAATCTTTACCCGAAAATATGAAGTCAACTACTATATGTTAAGGGAAATGCTATTTGAATCTTATTTCCTTATTTAGTAATCTAATAATATACAATCATTAGATTAGTTGTGGGCTCCATCTAACATTGGAACTCACAACTAATCTAATGGTTGCATTGAAATCACATCATTCGGTTCCTAAATAAGGTCCTCAAATTAGGTCGTTGTAGTATTGCTCATATGTTAAAGAAGTGAGTAGGAGAGAGGAAGGGAGAGAGGGAGAGAGAGACAAAGATGTTTAAGCGAAAACATTCATTCATATTATTAGCTCGAGAGAATTTCTATGGCAAAGAACCCAAAAACTTAAAAGTCTATTTTTAACCCAGCTTTCTAGTGGATTATGATTAACACTCAAAATAGCAAACTCTTATGCCATGTTTTGGACTAATTATGCTTTGGTGGAGCTTAAAGAATGATGTTTCAGGTCTTAAAGTGAACAAGGGTTCAAAGGCACCAAAAAGCATCTCTTGGTGGCAATCACAACATTTTAAGGAACTAGTTGCAGAAGCTTGGAATAAGGAAGGAACGTTCGAATGTCAAACACCGTTCGAACGGTCATGATAAACCAGGCCAGAAACTGCTATCTGTGTTGCGGGAAAAACCCAAGACCCGGGAGATTCAAGAACTGCGTTCGAACGGTACTTAACGTTCGAACGTCTACTGGAGCAAGGACAAGATCAGACTGACTGAAGACATGGCGTGTTGCAGACTTGCAGTCAGAAGGCCCAGGCACTTGAGTGCCACGTTCGAACGGTGGCCACCGTTCGAACGCCCCAAGAATTATTGGACAGATCAGTTAAGATTCTGCAAGGACCTGGAGGGAAGATCTACATGAAGACTTGGAGGAAGATTTTTGGATAGAAACCACGTGTGGACTGACATAACTGACATGGACTGCATCCTTCTAACGTTTAAACGACAGAGAGCAAAGACAGAGGAACCGTTCGAATGCCCAAACCGTTCGAACAGTGTGGACAGACTGCCTGCAGAGTGGTTGGTATTTCACTTTAACTTTGATGCCCAGCACTATTCTTTTACCCCCTCCCTGCCTTCTCCTTGCCTATAAATACACTTAGTTTTGTGTAGAAGAGACACACATGGGTGGAACCATTTGAGGGATTCACCATTTAGCATTTCATCACATCCATTTCAATTCTTGTCTTAGTCTTTTTCTTTACTAGAAGAAGTGGGGAGTTTAGATTCCCACTCATTTCTTTTACATTAATGTTCACATTTACATTTACTTAAGAGTTGTAATTCCTTTATTTACTTTAAGTCTTTACATTTATGTTCTTGATTTACATTTAGTCTT
>JAHQCQ010042610.1:0-14628 GCA_023539305.1 Ilex asprella | reverse complement strand
CGAGTCTTAATATTTAATAAATTTTACTATCTATTCAATTGTTACAACATCATTGTGTCTCCATCAATTAAATCTCAAATTACATGGAACTAATATTATTGTTAGCTTTTAGACACACTTTAGGCATGATCGAATATTTTTTTAACATATTGAGGTTATTTTATAATTTTTTTAAAAATTTTAGGGTTATTTTGTTGTTGATGTGCGGACAGATTTATGCACAATAGAAATGCTCGGCCCCCAAAGCCCATCACAGGGTCCCATCACAAGAGGGATTTATTAAATGTTTGCTTGTGCCAGCGTCGTTTTAGCGGACTCTACAATCTTCATCATCACCATTTCTGACACTTGATGCCGCGTGTTGACCTCTCATAGGTTTACTATCTCATCCTTTTGACTCACCTAACTCGTCTAAGTAAAACCTACTCATAATGACTAGATTGTCAAATCCTCCAGACTGCAGTTGTCTTAAGGAGTCAAAAGGCACAGGCTGTCTTCCTCGGGACCGATGGTCATACCTTGACCTCAATGGGGTAAACGGATACCGAGGGACACGCGTCTGACTCCTAGGACCAGAGATGCCCTACCTCCGAGGTGTTGACGCCGAGGGACACGTGTCATGATCCCCGATGTCACAATAAAGAATGTCGAGGACACGTGTCATAATCTCCAAGGTCTCAGTAAATAGTCTCATCAACTGCCCCCCAGCCTTTTGTTCTTCTAACGCAGGGGAACGTGTCGTTAGAAGACAAAAGGGTTTTTTCCAATTGTCTCAACCACCCCCATTTATTGCTTCAGCCGCTTTCCGTCGTTTGGGGAATGTGCGCATTAAATGCGCCCCTCCTCGTGTCTGGTGCCCAATGATGGGGGGCAGCCTCTATATAAACCGTGGCTCTCCCCCCTTTATTCACTTTCACCCTCTTTGAATACTCAGACCAAACCACCGGAGCAATCGCCGGAGTTCTTGTTGTTTAACAGAAGATTCAGGCTTCCATCGTCCTCCCCACAGCAACCGGAGTAATAGTGCACTTTTTAGCCCAAGTTCTTTCGACGAAGAATCGGTCCTCCTACGCTTCCAGCGTTCCAACTCCTTTTTTTCGGTGAGTCAGCCTCCTCTTCTTCTTTTTCTAGTTTTTCCGGCACATTGCTGTTTCTGTGTTCCTTCCGTCGTCTCTCTCTCTTTCTGGTGACTGGTGGTATCCTTGTCATTTAGCTTTGCCCCTTCGTTTGCTTTGTCGAGTGAGAGAACCCCCAGCTCCCCCAAATTCAAAAGGACCGTTAATCTGCCGTAGAAAATGCCCTGACGACGTTCCGACGCCGAGGGCCAAGAGGCCAGTACCTCGAGGCCTGGGAAATACAAGGTGAGGGGGGTCGAACAAATTGCAAGGTTTAGGTCCCGGCACGGCATCCACCCTAGCGTCGGCATAGAAGACTTCGACCCCGAGCATTATTCTAGATCAGTCAGGACCGAGGATGAAATGCCTTTTTTTACCAAAGCCATCATAGAGGGGGAATCAGGTTTCCCCTACCTCCTTTACTCCTTCAATTTCTCTCTCGGTTCCATCTGTTTCCTGGGTAGTGTTGCTTGAACGTTTTTAGGATCATCATGGGGGTGTTAGAAATCAATAGGCGTTTAGAGGTGAACATCGGCCTAGATGACCTCCTCTTCTGTTATACTTTGCTGAGGGTGATGCCTCAGCAAAACTTCTACCTCAAAACTAGGGACCCCTCCATGTACCTAGTGACCCACCTCCCAGACTCGGATAAGGGGTATAAAGACGACCTGCTAATCTTCAGCGAAGCCTGGGAGAGGGGTGCAGGGCCCGAGTACGAGGGTCTTAGGTGCCCCCTGCAGTGGAGAACGAGGAGTACATCTACCCTCTTTGTGTGTTCCTTTACTTTTTTTGTTTCATCTTATCAATGCAAGTACTAACACTCTTCTTATTTTCCTCAGACGTCTCTTCCCGGGAGAGTGCTCCTCCGTCTCGGCATCTAGTGAACTTTCCCGTCCTTGTCACCGTCTGGAGCTACCTTGGCGACGGGTTTGGCCGGGCATCACATAGGCTTTTAGGTTACACGCCTGGTTATAAGAAGTATTCTCAGGTTCCCATCCCTTTTGATCCATCGAGGTGGTTTGAATTTTTTGACCAAGCCGGGGGATAGGAGCTTGAGCTAAACTTGGAAGAGGATCTTGACAGATCCCCCGAAGCTGAGGTTGAAGGGCCAGTTGAAGAAGAATAGCTTGCTGAGGACCCTGAAGTGGAAGGGGTCGGGGCTAGGTAGACTGCTCCTCCAGATTTACCTGAGGCCAGTACCTTAGCGTGGCCAGATTTCACTATCTTCCAGAACTTAG
Source organism: Ilex asprella (assembly GCA_023539305.1). NCBI lineage: Eukaryota > Viridiplantae > Streptophyta > Magnoliopsida > Aquifoliales > Aquifoliaceae > Ilex > Ilex asprella. The sequence continues at coordinate 12,275 of JAHQCQ010042610.1, read as the reverse complement.
ACGAGGAAGACGCCCTTGAAGTCGCAATGTCTGGGATCGACCTTCGTTTCTTGAGGCAGAGACAGGCCCTCGCCGCCAGGAGGAGCAGGGGGTCCACCAGTTCCGTGCCTCCGCCTCCGCCTCCTCCGAGCTCGAACATTCCTCCACCACCTCCGAGGACCACCGGCCGGGGCCTAATTAGGGAGAGGGACCCCTCGGTGGAAGAGGAGAGGAGAACTAAATAGAGGCAAGACAGCCCCAGCCCAGTAAGGCCCCTATCACTCAACAGCATAGTGGTCGGGGTTGGGGTACACCAACCCCTGAGCAATCCTCCCAACAGCAGCAGGAACGAATTCCTCCTCTGCCTGCAGACGTTGAGGTTGTCTGAAACCCTCGGGCCATTGATCACAACGGCAGGGCAGTTCTAGTCAGTGACTCCATTATCCGAAACCCCCATGTCGCCTATGCAGTGAGTGAAACACTGCACTTGGGGGCCGACATGGCGGTCCATCGGGCGCGAAACACAAATTCCCTGTTTCGCGATATCATCCAAAGCTGCTTGGGGGTGAGTCTTCTTGACTTTTGTTCAGACTTCTTATTTTCATGAGGTTTTCTAAAATTCTCTTCATTCTTTTGCAGATTACTCAATAAGTTTCCGTGATCGCTGCTCGCTATCACGGGAACAGGATGCAGCTCAACGAGGCATCAGAGGGGAGGAGGAAGGCCGAGGAGGATCTTGCTGCATCCAGGGAGGCTGTGGCTACTCGGGACGCCAATCTCGCGCGTCAAGCCACCCAAATAGAACAACTCTTGAAGGACGTTGAGTCGGCGAGGGGCAACACTGAAAAGCTGAGTGTTGTCCTTCCTGACTCTGAGAGAAGGCTGACCAAGCAAACCCAACGTTTGTCGGTGACCGAGGAGAGGGCTGCTGGGTCCGAGGAGGCTTGATTGGCCCTCATTCAAGAGCTTGACAGGGTGAGGGCCGAGATGGAGAGTAACAGAAAGTCGGCAGAGGAGCTGAAAGAAGAGTTTGTCGACAGTGTGCTTCTTGCCCTTGAAGAAAACGGTCAGGAATTTTTCAAGAAGGGTTGGGACGAGGCACTTCGGGCCGCCGGCATCTCCTCGAACTCTCCTCTCTTTAGAATGCATCCCTACGAGCCCTCGGCGGCTATGCAGCAGGTCGCGTCGGAGGTAGTCGCTGATGACATGATTCAGCTCCCCACACAACCTTTGGGGGAGTCATCTGAAGTGGTTATCCTGAATGCGACTGACAATGCCCTGCCGGCTATCCCTCCCGCTCCCGGGACAGAAGCTACTCCGGACACTTCCGCTGCAGTGCCTACCGCAACTCCGCCAGTAGCTATTACCACTGACCTTTTCAACGTCGACTCTCCAGCCAGTGACGTCGTGGAGGTGCCGGGGGCAAGATGATCGACTCCCTCTTTATTTTTGTTTTTGTTTCCTAGGATTTCTTAAAGTTGTTCTTCTCCTTCTTTTGTAGCCTCCGGGGACGCAAAGCCCCGCATTTTGAAATTTCGAACATCTCTTTGCTTGATGTGTTGTCATTGCATGATGAATGTTTGATTCCTGGGTAGATTAGGATTTGAACTTCTTTTCTTCCGAAGTAACATTCCTCGAGGCCTCTGGTTTTTCGGGGGCCGAGGGTACGACAACTGTTCCCAGGGTTTTAATATGTCGAGTCCATAGGCTCATTTGTGGAGTCCCTATCTTCGGATGGGTTGACTTGGGTCAAGAATAGTGCATCCCCGTCTTTGCCACATTGTTTTAGTAACCCCTCGGGCCTAACCTCGAAGGCCTTGACATCCAAGGCGTTAGTTTCCGTTGATTCTTTCGGAGGCAGGAGTCCCTCGGGCTCTGCCTCCAGGGCCTTGCCCTTTCCAGGAAGCTGGTTCCTGCTGATCTTTCAGAGACAGGAGTCCCTCGGGCTCTGCCTCCAGGGCCTTGCCCTTTCCAGGAAGCCAGTAACTGTCGCTAAAAAAGACCTTTTCCTCAAAAGTAGTATTTTTTCAAATTCATTACATTCCAAGGACGGATTACAGTGTTTCCCTCCATATCTTCCAACCTATATGACCCAGATCCTCCAGCTGAGATAACTTTATATGGCCCCTCCTAGTTAGGGCCCATCTTCCCGTCTTCCGGATCTCGGGTGTTGGCAACTACCCTCCTCAATACTAGGTCGCCGATCTGGAATTCTCTAATTCTGACCCTCTTGTTGTAGAGTTTCGATATACCTTCCTGATACTTTGCCAGTCTCAAGGCTGCCACCTCCCTTCTTTCCTCGGCTAATTCTAGGTCTAACCCGAGCTGTTGGTCGTTGCCCCCGGTATCGAAGGCTTGGATTCTTATGGTGGGGAGTCCCACTTCCAGAGGGATGACTGCCTCTATGCCATAAGCAACGGCATAGGGAGTCTTGCTTGTCGGAATCTGAGGAGTGGTTCTGTATGCCTAGAGAATATTCAGGAGCTCATCCACCCATTTGTCCTTGGCTTTTTCCAATCTCTTCTTAATCCCATTGACAATAGTCTTGTTGGAGGATTCGGCCTGTCCGTTAGCCTGGGAGTACGCAGGAGTAGAGTAGAAATTGCGAATCTCGAGATGCTCGCAAAAGGCTCTGAAGGGTCCACTGTTGAACTGAGTCCCGTTGTCAGATACAAGAGTGCGAGGAATCCTGAACCGAGTCACAATATTCCTCCATACGAATTTTTTGGTATCTATGTCCCTGATGTGGGTCAGAGGCTCCGCCTCAACCCACTTAGTGAAATAATCTGTGGCCACAATCAGAAACTTCTTATCTCCAGGGGCTCTAGGAAGGGGTCCCACCAAGTCAAGTCCCCACTGAGCGAACGGTCAAGGGCTAGTTAGTGGATGCAAGTCCCCAGCCGGACGTCTGATTACTGGTGCGAACCTCTGGCATTGGTCACATTTTCGGACGTATGCTTGTGCATCCCACTGCATCCGGGGCCACCAATATCCCTGGGTCATGATTCGGTGGGCCATGGATCATCCGCCCGAGTGCCCCCCACATATTCCTTCATGCACTTCGTAGAGAAGGGGCTCCACCTTATCTTCTTGGACACACAGCAGATACGGTCCTGAAAATGACCTTCGGTATAGCTTCTGGTCCGGGCTGACCCAGAACCTTATAGCCTTCAATTTTATGCTCCTGGCTTCCCTCGGGCACTCGGGTAGATCCCCGGTCGACAGGTACCTTAGGAACTGATCGGTCCAGTTAGGAGACTTTTCCCCTTCCTGGATGGTCATTGTGCTGGAGGATATGTCAATACTGGATGTAGAAAGGTATTCCACCGTGATCCTCCTAGGAGTGGTGGAGTCCAAGGCTGAGGCCAGGCAGGCTAGGGCATCGACATGCGAATTTTTGTCTCGGGAGACTTGTTTGATTTTAACATCTTCAAACTTTCGGAGCAAGGAGGTTGCTTCATGATGGTAGGCCTTCATTCGTGGATCCCTTACTTCGAACTCGCCGTTAACTTGGTTGACAACCAACATAGAATCACAGCATATGTCTAGCACCGTGGCTCCTGCTGCCTCAGCCAATCGGAGTCTAGAGATGAGAGCTTCATACTCTACCTCATTATTGGAGGCCTTGAAATCCAGACAGATGGCCTGTTCTGTGACCACTCCTCCTGGAGAGACTAACAGCATTCCGATTCCAGCACCCCTACTATTGGAGGATCCGTCCACGCAGAGGGTCCAGATCTGCTCTCCATCATATTTCGTCGGGGTCCACCCGATAGGGTGCGAGTTATCCGGAAGGGGAAGATCCCCGCAGAACTCTGCCATGAAATCAGCCAGCACTTGCCCTTTAATGGCAGCCCGGGGTTCGAAGTGGATATCGTGTTCTCCCATTTCTACTGCCCACTTGGCGATCCTCCCTGAGAGATCCGTCTTCCTTAAGATGGCCTTTAAAGGCTGATCTGTCAAAATGGTGATTGGGTGTGCTTGGAAGTAATGTCTTAGCTTCCTTGCAATCATTACCAAGGCAAGGCCCAATTTCTCCAAAGGCAGATATCTTGTTTCTGCGTCCAGCAGGGCTTTGTTCACGTAATACACGGGTTTTTGTAGACGCTCATGGTTGCGGATTAGCACCCCGCTGACGGCAAACTCCAAGACTGCTAGGTATAAAAACAACGTTTCTCCTTAGTTCAGGACAGACAATGTGGGAAGGACCCTTAGATACTCTTTGATCCCTTCAAGGGCGACTTCGCACTCCCGGGTCCATGAGTCCCTCCCCGCCTTCTTGATGGGCCCGAAGAAGAGCTTGCATTTGTCCGAGGAACGGGAGATGAATCGATTGAGTGCGGCCAACATACCTGTAAGCTTTTGAACTTCTCGGACCGTCCGGGGACTTCGAATGCCCAGGACGGCTTGAATCTGATCCGGGTTGGCCTCTACGCTCCGTCGGCTCACAAGATACCCGAGGAACTTTCTGTAGTCGACCCCAAAGACGCACTTTGCCACGTTTAACTTTAACCCAAACTCCCGGAGGGTGGATAAGGTGTCAGTTAAGTCCGCCAGGTGGTCACGACTCTCCCTGCTCTTGACCAACATGTCGTCAATGTATACCTCCATGGTGTTGTCGAGCTGACGTTTAAACATCCGATTCATAAGTCTTTGGCAGGTGGCTCCGGCGTTCTTGAGTCCTAATGGCATGACTTTGTAGCAATACACTCCCCTAGGAGCGATGAAGGCAGTCTTCTCCTGATCTAACAAATGAAGGAGAATCTGGTGATAGCCAGCTCTAGCGTCCAGGAAGGTCATGCGTTGGTACCCCGCCGTAGCATCCACCAACTGGTCCACCTTTGGGAGGGGGAAGTCATCCTTAGGACATGCCTTGTTGAGATCGGTAAAGTCCACGCACACACGCAACTTTCCTTCCTTCTTCTTGGCACACACCGTATTAGAAAGCCATTCAGGATACTAAACCTCCCGAATAGTGTTGGCAACTAAGAGCTTATCGACTTCCTCATTTACTACCTGTGCGTGATGAGGTGCCATGCGTCGTGGCTTCTGTTTGACTGGCTTGTGAGTGGGGTCGACGTGGAGTTTATGGGTTATTACACCAGGGTCCACCCCCTTCATTTCCACCGCATTTCAACCGAATACATCTACATTCCGCCTCAGGAAGTCAGTCATTTCTGCCTGCTCGGCTGGAGGCATAGTTGTGCCTATTAAGAAATATTTTTCTTCGTCTCCCTCTTTCAAAAATATTTTCAAGAGATCCTCTACTGACCGATCAGCCGGATCCATCCGGGGGTCGTCCACTCCTAGACACCCGAATTGTGATTGCTATTTGTCCAGGATCTGTTCTGGGGCTCGCCCCCTTTCCTGGACGGAGATTCCTGCCCTTACCGCAGAGTAGAAACAATTTTTGGCGGACGTCTGGTCCCCCCGGATTTCCTTTACCCCTTCCGGAGTAGGAAATTTCAGCTTCTGGTGGTATGCGGAGTGCACCGCCCCGAGTGCATGCAACCAGGCCCGTCCCATAATCATATTATAGGGTGAGTTGGAATCGATTACTACAAACTCTGTGTCGATGGTGACGGATCCTGTGGTGACTGGAAGGGTGATCTTCCCCATGGGTAAAGCGAACGAGCCATTAAACCCAACGAGAGGTGTCCTGACTTTGCCGAGATCCTTTACTCCAAGACCCATACGCTTCAGTGTCTCAGAATACATCACCTCTGAAGAGCTCCCGAAGTCTACTAGTATTCTCTTGACGTCGAAACCGCCGACTTTCAAAGTTAAGACCAAGGCGTCGTTATGGGGTGTGACGACACCTGCTAAATCAATGTCGGAGAAGGTGATCTCCACCTCTCCTGTTCGGGCCCTCTTGTTTAGCGGGACCGTGTCTCCCCCTTCAAGTTTTCTGGTGAATGCCACCCTTTTGAGATCCGAGTCTAACATTTTCGATGTTGGGCGCTCCAGGGGCAGACGTGGATGACATCAATTACCTTGTTTTGAGTCCGCAGTGTCGTTAGTGGTAAATCCTTCTTCAGATCCCTTCGTGATATACTCTTTCAGGTGTCCGCTCCGGACCAAATTTTCCAAGAAATACTTGTAGGCTCTGCAGTCTTCGGTGCGATGTCCGAAATCTCTATGGTAGGAACATCTATACTGTTGGTTGCGAGTGGAAGGATCGCCCGGCATTTTGGGTGGCCACTTGAAGAATGGCTCATCTCTGATTTTGTGAAGGAGCTTATAAATCGGTTCCTTAAATACGGTGTGGATCCCTTTGAAAGAACTTGCGGAGGGGGGGTGTCAATCCCTTCCGGAAGGGGACGCCCTCGTTGTCCTTCTTCTTGGATGCAAGGGTTTGCCTCTGCTTACCATCGTCTCGTCCTCAATCCGAGAATATTTGTTTATCCGGGCCATCAACTCGCCCATATCCGACGGAGTTTTCTTGGTCAATGACCGATACAGATCGGTTTCTCTTGACAGACCTAGTCTGAAAGAGGCAGCTGCCATGACCTCCGAGCATCCCTCCACCTCATTGACCTCCTCCCAGTACCGGGTGGCGTACTGGCGGAGTGTTTCACCTTCCTTCCGTCTCAGGGTCAGCAGGGACCCAACAATCTTGGGACGCTTGCTTCTTGTGATGAATCGGGCAGAGAATTGCCTGGTCAGCTCCTTCCAAGATCCTATGCTGTTGAGAGGAAGAGTTTCAAACCATTTCATGGCTGAGTCGCCCAGACTCATGGAGAACACTCGGCATAACAATCGCTGGTCCGAGTGATATAAAGACATCATTTGTTTATATTGCCTGAGGTGGGCCTCGGGATCGGAGCGCCCGTCGTAGGTTTTGAATCTTGGCACCGTGAATTTCTCCGGCACATCCATATCCACGATTTCCCTAGTAAAGGGAGACGGCATGGTCCCATCGTCGGCGTCGTCTTCCTGGGGGACTCTATTTTTTCTCCTATAGTCGAGCTGAGCTCTGAGGTCGGCATCCCGCGCAGGGGGGTCTGCGGAGTGGTATCTGCGCAGGCCGACGACGTCTCCCCTCCCTCAGTGTCGATCGAATTGAGTTAGATCTTGGTCGAATTCTCCCTCATCTCGTGCGGATAGACCCCGTCGGAGATCGTCCCAACCCAAGGGTCTCGCTTTTTTCTCCCGGACCTTCGGGGGATGCTGCTTGCCCCTTGAGTGTTTCGGAGCTCTAGAACTTTCAGCCTTGTTGTTCAGGTGATCGCGTAGATCTTGTGTCTCCATCCTTCTCATGGAGGGTCCCTGGGAAAGGAATAAGCTCCTAGATTTCCCACTGGAGACCGCAACCTCGTTGAGGCGGCTAAGGACATTAACGTTATCCTCTTCCAACTGCCGCAACCTATCTCCAAATTTTTCTTCTATTACTTCAGCTAGCTGACGAGCTAACGGGGCTGTTCCTCCGGATCTAATGCTCATACTGGTTTGTAGAGTTCACTCGTTTGGCTGAACGGAAAACCTCCGGTCATGGCTGTCTCCGTGACCTTCTGCTTTCGAACGAGACGGAGGAGGTGACTCGCGGTTCCTCTGTTGAGGTCTTTTACCCATTTGACGTGTGTTCACCATGGTTGCTGTTTGCTAGGAAAATGCGTCGATTTTCCACAGACAGCACCAGATTATGTGGACAGATTTATGCACAATAGAAATGGGAACAGATCTCTCCCTTGGTAAACACAAATCAGTCGAGGGTATGGTAGTTTGCACCACCTGGAATAGGTTGAGAGGACCAAAGGGGGCCTAAAGAGTGGCGGTGTATTGTACTTGGATCGCCTGACCGGTCCTGGAAGGATGCTAAGGATACCTGAGCCACAGAAAAGAGGATTAGAAGGGTGCCGAAGTGTTTTTCGGCGTATCCCCTCCGACGATCAAGTCAGTATTTGAGAGAGGAAGAAGAAAACACTGTATGGCTGTAGTGGAGAGGTTTTGCGTACCTTTGTTGCATGTTTTTGTGTGGTATTTATACCTCTGAATGCTTATCATTGCTAGTAATCTGATTAGTAGGTATTGTCAGGAATGGAGCAGTGTGCTCATGATTCATCGCAGGGAATCACCAGATATTAATTGTTCGGTCTGCCGAGGTCTCAATAGTCCCTGCTCGGCGCCATACCTCATAAATGCCCTGAGGAGGAACATTTAATGCTCCTCCCTCGGTACTGTGGTATTAAATGTCCTGGTGAAGGAGCATTAAATGTTGTTACTCCTCGGCCCCCAAAGCCCATCACGGGGTCCCATCACAAGAGGGATTTATTAAATGTTTGCTTGTGTCAGCATCGTTTTAGCAGACTCTGTAATCTTCATCATCACCATTTCTGACACTTGATGCCGCGTGTTGACCTCTCATAGGTTTACTGTTTCATCCTTCTGACTCACCTAACTCGTCTGAGCAAAACCTACTCATAATGATTAGATTGTCAAATCCTCTAGACGACAGTTGTCTTAAGGAGTCAGAAGGCACAGGCTGTCTTCCTCGGGGCCGATGGTCATACCTTGACCTCAATGGGGTAAACGGATACCGAGGGACACGTGTCTGACTTCTAGGACCAGAGATGCCCTGCCTCCGAGGTGTTGACGCCGAGGGACACGTGTCATGATCCCCGATGTCACAATAAAGAATGCCGAGGACACGTGTCATAATCTCTGAGGTCTCAGTAAATAGTCCCATCAGCTGAATAAAAATGTGTGTTATTATGTAATAAACTACAAAATTATAAATGAAATATTGTTACTATCATTTTATATATAAAAGAAATATTGTTGATAAAATTGATTTGTAACTCTTTCAAATAATAAAAATATATCAGTGTCAATTCTAAGTAATAATAATTAGTCGCATTCTTAATAAGAAGTTCTAATTTTTTTTGTTCATGTTATGTATATAGGTTTTTAATCTTCTATGTTTACTGAAATTTTAAGTATTAAATATAATTTCAATAAATATGAATTTATGAATTTTTACGGTCAATTAAAAAAAATTAAAACGTACTAATGTGCCCATCCAAAAAAAATTTTCTAGCTCCACCACTATTTACACTTACTTACTTAAGAGTAAAATGGGTTATAGATAATCAACACTTTAAATAAATGACAAAGAGTTCACAATTCAAACGTAATATCAAAACAAAGATGGTGGGAATGAAACTCAAGAGCTTATGATTTTATCCTTAGGCCAACTCACAAGCTAAACTCAAAACAGCATTTTCAGATTAATTACATCCATCTTTATACCAATGATTATGATTTTTGGATACCCGGTTCATCCTTCGCGATTACATATAGATCAATCCTTTTGCTCGACAAACAAAAAACTTAGGGTTTGTTTGACCTAAAATTCAATTTGGTATGTTGTTCTCCATAGCTGGCGCAAGAACAACCTAAATCGAAATTACATCAACAATCGAATTCATTATTTGAAGTCACGATCATAGTGACTATTCTAAAGAGAAATTCTTCTTTTGAGCTTGCCCAAACACACCAACGGGAGCTTCAATCACATTCATCAAAACTAGAATAGGCATATTGGTCTATATGAATCCCTTTGTTTAGAAGTTAAGAAGCTCCTACTCATCTCTTTTTCATCTCATATTTGGTGACGACTCATTTAATCGTTAACACGTTAATTAAGTTGTTGAATACTATTCTATGTTATCAAGTGATATTTTTAAAATTTTCAAGTAAATAAATGAATCTCAAAAGTAAATTGTTTATGTGAAAACGAGTCAAATAAAAAAAAGTAATGCTATTCAAACCTAAAATTTTGACCTCATTTGCTGACCTAATGATGTAGTTTCATTGAAACCATTAGATTAAAAGTAAATTCTAATGTTTGATGAGGCTCATATTCAATTTAAATGTCATAATGAATTAGTTCAGGAAATAAAATTAAATTTTTTAAGTCCAAATAATATTACTCAACAAAGAAAACACATAGAAAGCCAACAAGTGTCGTAGGTGATGTTATGCATAAATCACCATGCTTATGTTGGGTGACATGAGATATTTGGAGCCCAAGGCACCCAAGTTTATAAATTGGAAACAAGATCAAGACGTAGAGAAATGAGGAAAGGAGAGAGAGAGAGAAAAGAAAGAAAGAATAAAGGGAAAAGAAAAAAAAGAGAGAGAGAATGTAGGTGGGGAGTTAAGGAGGTTGACACACGTGTCTATGCCAAGTATAATCGAAGGGGGTGAGTATGATAAGTGGATGGGATGGAACTCGAGCTACTTGTTAACGAAGGGACGAACCAGTTGCGCAGAGGATAGGTGAAAAATTCTCTCACCAGCAAAAAAATCATCTATCCATATTAGGCAAATAATGTGGATATTTATAACACAGTGCTCAGGCAAGTCAAGTTGCCCGCCGCGACCCTCTATCACTCGCGCTAACCCATAACTGCCTCGATCGCGATGATAGCAATGGCCGTTAACGGCGATACATGAGTCCCAACATTAACTAACCAGATGTGATGTTCCCCCAAACGCAACCTGGACATGGCCCCGAGGAAGGTGTGACAGCTAAGGCGAGAGAAGGCTTCCAAGGTCCACGACCGCGACTGGTCACCGTGGGACCATGACCTCAAGAGGACCATACCCATGATGCCTCCAACGCGCTCCAACCTAGGGTCCTTCTTTCCCTATCTAGACCCTGTCTTGACACCTTTTGTCGAGGTGCCCGATAAAGGAAATTCACATAATTTCGATCCTTCAGCCATCAATCCACATGTTCCATTATCCCATATGTTGACCCGGACTAATAACCCCAATTACCTTAGCAGTCCCTCCGGATCTCAGCCAAGCGCATCCTAATGGGTAGTGAGCCATACATTGGGAGGCCTACTTGAGTAGACTAAACCTTTAAAACCCTGCTCAGGCCGAGGTTGATAATCGTGCTCGTCCACGCCCATTGCTCAGTTCTCCCTTGAGGAAAGTCATACTTCCAAGTCCAATTGGCCAGTCGAGCAATGGTGTCTAATAGGTTGAGGATACCACTCCCGTAGTAGGGGAGGTGAGTTTCGCCAAGGTTGCCCCATACTTCCGCGATTCCACTTTTGTCCACCCTTGGCGAAGGGTCCACTTTTTCACTTCTAATGTGATGGAGATGTATGTCTCCATGTTGTGATGTTGTGCCTGAGAGCATCACGGTCTAGGGGCACCACAGCCAAGGGATGTCGCCCCCAAGGGACGTCGCACCTTAGGTGCCGCGCATAAGTGTCGTGCCTCAGGTAGGGATGTCAATAGACCGAAGCGGTGGCGGGGGGTGTAGTCTCCATCCTTGTGTCCACTTAAAAAAATTACGTCCATCCCTGGTCCAACACCGTTAGCGGGTATAATTTTCATTCCTATCCCCGTCCGTGGGTAAATTTTTAATCCCCGTCCCCATACCCGCTTCTCCCGTACCCGCCCAAGCCCAAGCTAATTAAATCTAATATTTTAAATAATCCAACAACATTCTAAATAATCTAACACAACATAATATAACATAACATATTTGAATAAAACACAAATAACAAATGTCCAAAATACTACTTCAAAATACTACACATTTGAACAAAACACAAACAAATGTCCACAAACAACATAATGATGGTAAAATCAACTCAATAAGTATTTTTATTTATTTATTTATTTAGCGGGTGACGGGGACGAGACGAGGCGGGGGTAAGAGTAAGTCCATCCCCACACGAGTTTATACAGGTATCCCCGTATACGTCCACCGTCTAATATGTATAGTCCATTTCTGGTCCAAACGGAGTGGGTTTGAATGAATACCCATTTTTTTCTAGTTCACTATCATTCCTAGACACAAGTGTCACACATGACATTGTTATCTATACCAGTCTAGCTGGACTCTGTCGGGCCCCATTGCCACGTCAACTAATAATTATTGTCACTTGTCTTGCTATAATTTAGACACGTGTCATAAAGTTTTTTTGAGTACTACAGAGACAAAGAAATAAGCAAAAAAAAAATCGAGATTTTGGGTTCAACATTAGATATTAATTTTAGCCTCGAATCCTATGAAATTCATGTCAATTGCTCTTAAATCGGCGGTGATCAAATTCTCAGTATCAATCGTCGATTTGAGGTACAAGATAGTATATAATAAACTTTTTGTCTTCAAATATCTTTGCAAAATAGTTTTTTTTTATTATCTTAAATTTGTATTCCTGTTGGATATTTTCAATCGATATGAGATTTTGGAATTTTTGTTGATCTGACTTGTATTTTTGGTTAAAAATTTTAAGATTGATTGGTACATGTACGAAGTGTGCTTGGGG
>JAHQCQ010042609.1:0-14643 GCA_023539305.1 Ilex asprella | reverse complement strand
CACTGAAAAACCCATTTCGGTGTCAATAGAGGAAGAAAGACGTGAATCGAACAATTGAACGAAACCCATTTCGGTGTCAATGGATTCTCTCTCTCCAAAATTTTTTCCATTTGCTGCGGGTCTTGGGAATTTTACAGCAACCATGGTAGTTGTTGGTGGTAGTGGTGGTTGCTTGGTGAAGGCTGTGTTGGTGGCGGTGGCGTTGGAGCTAGTGGTCGATGTAGGCAAAGGCAGAAGAAACAAAAAATAAAATGGGTTGGGCAAAGGGTATTATTGTATTTTTATTGTGCCTATTTTTTTGAGGAAACATGTTTTGTTATATTAAACTTTCTGTTGGGCGCGTGTATGTCACGGATGGTTTAATCTAACGGAAAAATTAACGGTAGTATTTTAGTCTAAAAGTACAAGGAGATAATGTGCTGATTTTCAAATGATAGAGGGGTCATGTGCAAAATACCTAAACTACAAGGAGGTAAACTGGATTTTCCCCTTTTGAATTTGTATTATGATACACTATCAAGGATCCTTTTATGTAGACCAACAAATTAATTGTTTTGACAAGTTGGTGTGACGGCCGGGCCATGTGACGATACGTAAATGAGACCGGTTCGCAAAATCCGGATGCCACAACTTTGATTGGCCATCTACGGTCAGTATTAAGACAAGTGCATAACTGGGACGGCTCACGTTTCATGATGGGACGGCTCATGTTTTAAAGTTCAAACACTTCCTTGTTTTTGTTTTTTTGGGTAAGTCAAACACTTTTCTGTTGAGATTACAGGTATGACTCTTTGAAACGTTTTAACACTTGGTGAACAAAGTTCCAAGTATCCAACAGTTCCTAATACCAATAAGGTGTGACAGTAATCACTAGAGTATGGCTAAACCTTGTGATAAAAAATGAAAACACTCATTAAAGTAATCAAAATTGGGACTACTCATAAATGAGTAAATTGTTGAGAAAAGAACCATCACAGACGAAGAAGATAAGGTTTGGAGGGATTGATTTTGGTGAGTTAGAAAAAAAGTTAATACATTTATTTTTTCATTCTTCCTACTTTTTTTTCTTACCAAACATAATGTTTTATTTATCCCTCAAATTTTCCATCCTTCTATTTTTTCATCAAACAAAATGGAGCATAAAGGTGAAAATTTCTTCTATAAAAATTGTACCATTTTTTCTAAAAATTGTAATTTTACCTATAATAGTTATAATTTTGTCTCTAAATGTAATAATATTATCTTAAAGAGTTGTAAATCTATCTCAAGAGATTGTAACCTCAACCGCCGTTTTGTTGTGGTATTTTTACCTTTACTACTTGTAACCTAACTTTAAATAGTTATAATTTTACATCAAAATGTAGTAATTTTACCATAAATAGTTGTAATCTAACCTCTAAAATTGGTAATTTTACCTATACAAAACATAATTTAGCCTCAAATGATTATAATCTCACCTTCAAAGGTAGTAGTTTTACTTTAAAAGATTGTAACATTCCTTCCAAAAGTTATAACATCACCTCTAAAAGTGGTATATTTACCTCTACAAGTTGTATCTTAACCATAAATGATTGTAGCCTTATATCTGAATATAGTAATTTTACCTAATTTGGATCGATCATGATAATCTATGATCGATCCCAATGCCTCTGATGGATCCATTTTTTTTATTTTTTTTTGCGATTCCACTCAATTATGATCGATCTCAATGCCTCTAATGAATCCAAATTATTATTATTATTTTTTCGATTTCACTCAATTAGGATGTCGAGAGCAACACTAAAGAAGCCATTTGCAGAATAACAGCGTTGTCTGTATTTGAGTGAGAACTGAGAAGTGTAGAACCAAACGTTTGCAAATGCCACTTTCCGCTCTCTTATACAGTGTTTATTTATGTGAGCCATACGTCACTTTCCGTTCTCTTATACCGAGTGTATGTGAGTTATATCGCTTCCCGTTCTCTTATAGGGTCTCTTATACGAGAATTTTTTCCTCTTATACCGACTTTATGTGAGTCATATGTCGCTTTCCGTTCTCTTATACCGAGTTTATGTGAGTCATGTGTCGCTTTTCGTTCCCTAACCTGTCTTTCGTGTTTGAGTTCCGTCCAAGTGACGCCAGACTCATATGTCGCTTTCCGTCCAACTTTGCACTATGAATAATCTGCTCTGACCCACTTTCTTGCTGTTCTGCTTTTCTATTTTTTTTGTTTCTTTCTTGATATTATACTGTCTCTCTACTTTTTCAATGTAATCATATTTCGTGACAAAAAAAAAAGTTCATACACTTCTATGTTGAGATTACATGTTTGACTCTTTTGAAGTTTTTAATGTCAAAATGGAACTTATAATATTTTATATTTTAAATAATAAGTATTTTATATTTTAAATTATTTTATTTAAAATAAAAATTGACAAAAAAAAAGAACTATAAGAGAAAGAAACCTGACAAACAAATTACTGCTTATTTCTTACCAACAATTGGATGTATCTGAGCAATGCAATTTCAAATAAACAAAAAGATTTCATACATCACAATTATCCATGACAATTGAAGCAATTAGTACTCAATTTATAGCCTTGTCTTCCCAACCCAATATTGTACAAATAAACATACACTGATTAACAATAACAAAAATTACTTTTGACGAGAAAATCTAAAACAATATTGTCATTTATTCAAATCATACAAAAATAATAATAGATTGTGAGTGTGTTTGACATGACTTAAAAAAAAAAGTGATTTTGAGACTTTTAACTTATGAAAAAACCATTTTAAAAAAAATAGTGTTTGGCTTAACTTGTTAAAAATATTTTTTCATAAGTAAAGTAATTTGGGCACTTAAATAAGTTAATAAAAAAAATAAAAATAATTAACTTTTACTTTTAAAAACCACTTCTCATTTTCTTCTCACTCCCCCGATACCTCTCTGCAAGTTCCCAATATCTCTCTACCAAAACCCTTCATGTAGCCCCTTTAATCTCGACACCGACTCTAGCAATTTATTCTCTCATCTCGCCAGCTCTGTCATCGTTGGTAGTGCTCAAACATGGCGGCTGAGTTTGGGGCATTATATGATGGTCTTCATTTGATATGGCAATATGATTTGTCATGTTACAAATTTGTTACTGAATGTGATTTGCTGGTGCTTGTGAATTCTATTCTAGGTTTGTGTGCATGTCCCTCGACTTTTTTGGATATGCTAAGGCTTGGTTCATATTTTTCGAGAAGCTAATAATGTTGCTGATCGTTTGGCTAATCAAGCTGTTTTAATTAGAAGGACTATTGATTATTCGGTTGATTTAAGATTACTTTGTGAAGTGAAGTTGGCTCTGGCTCAAGACTTGAGGGGTTTGCCTTTTTTTACGGAAGAGAAGGAAGGTGATGTTTGATGACAAGGGTTAATGGTTGGCTGTATGGTGTTTGAAACATGGTACATGGGATGGATTGGCAGTCTGTTAGCTTTTTTGGATGTGTTTTGCTTTGCTGCTTTGGATTGGTCTAGAGGGAGCTTTTGGAAGGAGTTGTTTTGGGTTATTGTATATCTTTTGTTAGTTTTGAATAGTCTATGACCTTATTTGCTTCTTGTAATTCTGTTGGTTTTGTAAATAAATAAAATTTGTTTTTGTTAAAAAAAAAACGTTTTCTTGTGTTGTAAAGCAATGGAGAATAGTCTGGAAGTACTGGGGTATGGTCAGTGTGTGTGACTCTCACTAGTCACCTCCGTGCTTGGCTATAAAAAGTAGCAACAGAAACTAAGCCACACTGACTGCATTAACTGTGGCACTCTCCCATACCCTGCAACTCTCTCTCTCTCCATTGTTAAAGTATTCGTTCATTGATCTTGATACGATTAGGTCGAGTGCAATCCATATTTTTTAATCTGATATTGTTATATATTTCGTGTAAATATGAGACTCATTGTGAGATCTCAAATTTTTTGAAGAAGTTTCAGTATAAAATATTATGAGTTTTGATGTGAAAGTATAAGGAATATTTAAGTTTTGTGGTTAATATATATAATAAGTGAAACAAAGGAGAGCAAAGTATAAATATTTTTACTTTTATGCTGCTTTCATCTTCACCCACGTGAGGACTTCGAAAAAAAGAAGAGAAACAAAACAAGGTAAAGAAAAGAAAGAGAGAGAAAGAATAAAGAAATGTATAAAATAAAGGAATTGCAGTTAGCATTGAATACATTAGTAAAAAAAAAGAACAATAAAATTGGCAGGGATATGTATAAAAGTCATAGGAAAGATTGTAGTCTTGTAGAAAAAGTTTTGGAAAAAATTTGTTTCCACACTTGCCAACTAATTTGGCAAAACATATCCCACATTCGAGAATTTTTTGTATGAGTGATACACACCACGTGCATATAAAGATAGTCAAAAACAAAAGAAAGTGGAAGAGGTCTTGAAAGATAGACAGAGAGAGAGAGACAAAAAATAGGGAGTTGTCTGGCCGAAACAAAGAAGGGGAAAATGGGAAGCTGAGGGCTAACCGAAAGTAAGAAGAATGAAAAAGAAAGCTGAGTTATCGAATTGAAATAATGATTTTGAGACTTCACTATGGTACAGTAAAAAAAAAATTGGTACCATACCTCCAAAGTTTACTATTTCAAAG
Organism: Ilex asprella; assembly: GCA_023539305.1. Lineage (NCBI taxonomy): Eukaryota > Viridiplantae > Streptophyta > Magnoliopsida > Aquifoliales > Aquifoliaceae > Ilex > Ilex asprella. Next base: position 10,020 of record JAHQCQ010042609.1, on the reverse strand, counting down.
AGTATTTTTATAACTTTTGTGGATTATTTTACAAACAAAATATTTACTACTTTTGTGGTTGATTTATCACTTTTATTGGTATTTTTATCATTTTTGTCAGTATTTTTATTACATTTGTAGTAACTATTTTTATCACGTTTCTTAAGTAAAAAAAAAATTATCACTTTTGTGGATAATTTACTACATTTGTGAGTGTTTTTACAACATTTGTTAATGTTTTTAACACTGTTGTGGTAAATATTTTTATCATTTTTTAGATACCATAACAGTGGTAAAATTACTTACAAATGTGATAAATCTCTTAATGATACCGAATTTTTTTTGGATGTATTGTAGTCAAGTCCATGATTCTGAGGTACGGGGTGGTATGCAATATGTTCTCCTTCAATCTCTTTGCAAATAGTATTTCTTTGATTATCCTCTTATTTGTATTCCAATTTGTACTATCGTTATTTTAGAATTTCGATTGAATATCGTTGAATATTTTAATTTCATTGATCGTGTTCTGCGGATAATAAGACGAAATCATGACAGCCAATAGCCGATACATCGCCAGCCAAGAGACCTGTGAGATCGGGTTGAGGTGGGATGATTGGTGATGTGTCATATCTATGTTAAGATCCTGCATGACGTGTGATATGCAAATATGATATTTGTATTTGTTGATTGAGATACTTTGTGACATTCGATTATTTGGTATTTAATGTCCATGAGTATATTTTTCCTCGTGATATTATATACTTCTCCGCTTTATTTAATATTTTCAAGTTGATTTTGGACAAAAGATCTGAACGAGATAATCAAAGTATTAAAGACGAGAAGATGTCGATATAATTGATGTTTTAATCGTATTGAAAAATTTATTTATATTGACAGATTTATTTATATTGGGAGAAAATTTTGATAAATAAAATTTTATTTGGACAATTTGCACTCTGTTATTTTTATTTGGATGTTTTTTTACATCAATTAACGCCTCCGAAAAGAAGAAAAATTGGGACGTTACAAACTTACAACCGCATCCAACACAATTCATTTAACTAGATCCCTTAACTGATTTCCAAACAAAGTCAGTTATATATGCACAACTACCACTCATTGATTTAGACAACAGAAACACATACAAATTTCCACCAGAACACCCAAAAATCTAGTCCACATCTAAGCATAGAAATCTAAGCCCATATCATACTTTAAACTAACAAATACTACCCACAAACATGCAATTCTTGACTAACTCTAGTGAGAGGAATTACCTCAGATTTTTTCGAAAGTTGGCTCAGTTCTCAGAGAGTCTAGGATGGTCTTGGCAGCTGATTTAGCATCTTGTTTCAAATACAGCCAAGGAAAAGACAGAGAGTGGCTATGAAGGGATGAGGGGAGAGGTGAAATGCCATGAGTCTCATTGGGAGATGAGTTGTAGAGGTGAGCAGAGAAATAGAATAGAGGAGACAAGAGGTATACTGGGATGGGGAGTAGTGAACTGTGTGAAAGATAAGAGGAAAAGAAACAATCGGATCAGGAGAATTGGGTTTTTCGACTGAAGTAATTTGGTCTATTACCGAGTCACTTGGAAATGGGTAATACCATGTTTTATTTGATAGAGTAATGTTTTGTATCCCAAATTTATATCCCAAATGTGCATCCCAAATCAATGGGAACCATTGGATGAGTGAGTCCCAATGAAAAAAATTGATGGGACTCACTCATCCAATAGTTCCCATTGATTTATGATGTAAATTTGGTATACAAATTTGGGATATATAGCACTGCTCTATTTGATAATGGTTAATACCATATTTTGTGGGATTAACTATTCCTTTGAAATGAGAATGAATTTTGATTACCTCAAACCAAATTATGGAATGCTCATTAATAGTCGTTCCAATTTTAAGGTCTAATACCACATACAAAACATAGTGTAAGTGGGCGAGTTTTTGACATTGTAAAATATATTAATTGAGTTGTCAGATGTTAAAGCCGCGCAAAGAAGACGATATTTTTGGGCGAGTTTTTTTTAAAATAAATTTTATGATGTTAGATGAAATTTGAATAAATCTCATTAAGTTATTGTGTTTTTATAGATGTGCAATTCAAATTGCTTACTATATAAATCTTGCTAGCTAGTTGTTTCCATTCAAGATTTTAATGAGAGACTGTCACACAAACTAGCTTGTGGGACATGCATAACAAGGAAGATATGGTAACTGCTTCAAAATAGATGCGAACCCATGACACCCAAATTATAATGCAGCAAAGTTACGGCAAAACAAGGAAGATATGGTAACTGTTCATACTATGTTTAAAAGACTTGATATATGGGTTTGGACATTGTAAAGACATACAAGGAAAGTACAGAGTGACAGAATGAGGAAACATCCCTTCCAAATGCTTTTTAGCCTCTCTTACTGGCTTTCCTCTATGGGAGATAAACACTTGCCAAAAGATGAATACAATCTTCATGAAGGTTTATTTTTCTTAGATATGGCTTGGATGGCTAATTTCTAGCTTGAACAAGGTTACTAAGATGAGTTAATGGTAACTACATAAGATCTATAGCGTTTGATTCTTAGCAGGTTCAAGAAATCAATAAAAACCACTAAACATGGTCTTCCGCAAGACTCTCATAGTAGCTTCCTATAGATCAAAGCATCAACTCTTCATATCAAAGGAGAATATTTATACATTTTTTTCCCTATGATTATATGTAAGCCTTTGATATTGAATTCTTAAGAACCTGAAGAGCAGTAACATGTTGCTGACTCAAGTGAAGAATCTTAATCAGCCAATTGAACACAATATCAATTTGTATATTGTGGCCTGTGCAGATATTGTAGCAGGTTTAGGCAAAATGAAGGCATCCAAGAAGTTACTACCGCGATAAAAAATATGTACTTTTTTTTTTGGTGGGAATATGAACAATAAAAAATATGTACTACGAAGCCATAACTACATTAACGACGAGCAATAAACCACCATATGAGTCTGCATTTACTTGTGCATGAAAAGTTAGCTTTTAGAAAACAGATCATTTCTTTGGGTAAGTTTGATGGTCAGGTCCAACGTCACGTGAACCAGTGTTGATATAAGGTCCTCGAAAAGTTGCCTGAGGTGGTAGTGGCTTCGATGAATCAATCACTGGCTTCATTTTTGATGACCTGGATCTGGATGTAACAAACCATTAATGTTACAAATAAAATGAATTTGTAGCATCCTATCAATGCCCAACTCTATTGTAATAACTAATGAACCAAGTTTTACTTACGCCATGTAAAAGGGAAATGCTAAGCCCACAGCTGCAAAAGCTAATAAGCCTGTGGCAACAATGGCATTGCGTTTTCTGGACATCAAAGATTGCTAAAGCAGGCTAACAAACTACCTGAAAAGCACAGGGAGGAAAAATATTCCTTTACTTAGATACACTGCTTTAAGTTGCCACTCAAAATAACTTCTCGATTTCAACACCATGGGCAATACTTTCAGGACAAACACATAACTGATGAAATGAAGCAACATTTCTGGTATTCCTTGTTTTCTTTCTTGTAGAACACCTCACTTACCTTCTAAAATTAAGGCACCAAGCAATTTGAGCAGCTCTTCAAAATAAGACATAACAATAGCTCAAAAAAAAAAAATTACAAGCTACCCACTTTAAGATTTTTTGGATCGCAGACCCTAGAAAACAAGCATAAGTGATGGTACTTCTCATGAAAAGTGCATTCACTTGGGTACTACACTGCACATAATCTTTCTTTTATCTGTATTTTGTAACATCCGACACAACTAAACTAAGACCGCTGTATCTAAAAGAAAAGCAAGGGGAAAAAAAGAAAATAGCGGTGAGATAGACAAGGGTTCAAGAGAATCTATGAACAGCTTCAGATAAGACATTGTTGTTGCATATGCCCTCATAAAAAGCAAATGTTACATGAGCATGATATCACAATATCATTTTTGCATCAGTCCCATTTATTCCCTAAGCACTGTCTGAAGCATAAGTTTAACTCTATTACTACACCCAAGAGCAACTTGTCAGATGAAAACAAAATGCAGAAGTATTGGATTCATTGGACAGCTATCAGCTTGATTCTAATTTCTTAGTTTCTGAGCATTACACAGCCTCAAGTAATAAATTAAATGGCGTAAAATGCTTCTGAAAATCACCCACCACTATGGAATTAGCAGCAAATGAAGATTAGGTTCATAAGGACCTGTATAAAAATATTTTTTGCTCTAACAAACGTCGCAGCTCTTCAATACACTTGTAAGTGACTATATATATATTCGGGTTTACAGCTTTGTTTCAAGTTTCATCTCGAATGGACATTACAGCAACACAATCACAAACAGGTAATCTGCATAAATAAATAATGCTGAAACCTAAATACATAACGCTGCCAAAAAAAAAAAAAAAACTGTTTGATTTGTAGTCTCTCACCACCATACCTATGTAATCTTTGAAAGCATGGATTTCATGGAGCAATGAATACACGGCGCGACGACGAACCAGATAAATGCATATGATTTGGGTATTATTTTGTGTACGTAGAAATTGAAGGGAGAGACTGAATCAGAATCAAAAACTTAAGTTACGTCGTGGTATTTGATGTGAACTGAGAATCCCCAATCGATCGCCGGCCGGATTGCTGGAGGAGAACACTGTGCCGGTCGGAGTAAAAACTGCAAATGGAGGGCTTGAACCTCTACGCGTGGTCACGCTCGGATGGTCCAGTCTAACAGCGGTTGGGTTCATTTGATACACAAACATTTGGTCCAAGCCCAACAGAAAATATGCTTAATAATAAGTCAACAAATAAACGTGGGAAAATTGTGGATAATTATACTATATACTACTTAATTGTGAAGAAGTACCATGCGATTTTTCTTTTGTGTATAAATCCTTTATTTTTTTGAGAATATTTTGTGAGTAGATACACATTGATTGTTTTCTAAATATTTCATTTACATAAATATTTTCTTTATTAATCATGGGTTTTTTTAGGTATTGAATCGTAGGATTCAGTTTTTTATTTCAATAGACAACTAGACAATGTTTTTAAGCAGTTAATTATGATATTCGATTTCCTATTTCAATTGGATAATTCGTTTGAATTTTGAATTACATTTTATTTTTTTCATTCAAGCCCATGTTCTAAATATTTTGTTAACCCTTGCATATAATGTGTATATGCACTGTGAAATTTATGTCACACTATGATGTCCACAATGTGTGAAACACTTTATATGATGTATATATACAATGTGAAATTGATGTCTTACTGTGATGCCCACAATATGTCAAATTCTGCATATGATGTGTATGTACAGTGTGACATTTGTTGGCACACCAATGTTGCAAAAATATTTTGTCACAGTGCGACAAAGTATGTGACTACTGTAAGAATTTTTTGGGGGGTAAATATTGTGTATTGTTTGAATTTCAAAATTTTCCTTTATATCGTCTAATCTCCGACTGTCAATAACAGAAACGTGTAAACAGTTATTGCCTCGTCCCCTTCTTCTCGCCAGTTTTCTTATATGGGTGGAAAACCCAATCAACTTGAAAAAATGGTATTTTAAACTTTAGCTATAGTGGATGAATTTTTTAACAAATATTTTTCAAACGTGTACTTTTTTCCTAATAATTCTAATATTGTGTACCAATCCCCCTGATTTACCAATAAACAAAATAAACTTTACTCCTTCAAATAATTATTTCTCCATATTTTACATAAGTCCACTTTCTTTATTTATTGAGAATTAATCATTTACAACTACGTGACAATACCCACATAATTTAATTTACTCGAGGCAAAGCCAAGATATAATTTTCCTAAATCCATGTAACCTCTTTATTTTATTCTAGATTTTTTTGCTATCAATATACTATTCTATATTATAGGATACTAAGATATTTACTTAAAATTCATCTAAAACATGATAAGGATCAATCTAGACCCGCTCTAAAGATTGAGTCCCAGATTAATTCAGAAGTCTCGTGTTGTGTTTAGGATGAATAGGATATATTATATTCCAAATAATAATAGAACTTTAAAAACACACTTGAAAATTACATATCATTCAGCTTATCTAAAAAAATAAAAAAAATCATCCATACAAATACCATGACAGACAGAGGGAAGCATTCATGATGCTATCATACAATAAATCCAAATATTAAAAAACCTTGTTCATCACAAATAATTGACGACATTTAATGATATTTGTATTTTGCAATATATCTAATCATCATCAGTATATCCACATTGTTTGGATAGCGATGTCTATTCTATCACAAGGCTTTTTCCATTTTCAAGATAATACTGTGCAATCCTCAAATTCATGCACAAAATCACAAAAGAATACTTGTCTACAAAAATTGAACCCCCTATCAGCATTGATTCCTATTTCCAGGGTATATCGATAGAGGCCTCCGAAAGTTTTGTAATCTCTCCAATGAACAATGGCACCTATTTGTGTATCCAAGAAATGAAAGTTCTTGTTCTACCCTATCATTTGTTCTGTGACCATACATACCAAAACAAAACTTGGACCCTATACACTATCAACTCAAAGGCGCGACACAAAGTTGGCTCCTAGTTTCAAAATGCTTCCACACAAAACCACCCTTTGATTGTGTGTAAAATCAGGACCTAGAGACCGACTTATGCAGCATCGATGTCCCTTGAAAAACCATAATCTGATGATCTCTCCTATATTGCTTCAGCTGCAGGCAACAGAGTAAATGCATAAATAGTATATTCAGGTGCCTCCAAAAGATAACACAGAAATGCACACGCACCTGGTCTTCAGTAAGCTTCTCGAATCCAAACTTCTTTGTCCATATACATTCTGCTTCATCAGCAGCCGGAAGCACAAGGCTTTTCACATTCAGAGATTCCAAAAGGTTTTCAATACAAAAGAATAATGACTGGAAATAGCCCTACAAAGAGTAGTTTTTTTAAAATCAGAATAGCAGTAAAATTAATTAAAAACATAGCCAGCTTCAGTTGTTGGCACGTTCTCCAAGAGAGAGTGTGGGGCAGGGTTGAAGCAGAAGACAACCTCAAGTAGATGAGAAGGATTACCAGACCCACAACTATTCAAGCTCACCTGTCCTTGACACTCGCTATTTGTTGCAACTAACGGAAGTTCTGCTACTTCACTTCCGAATATTCGAATAATCCCAGCTGACACAACCGCTGAGCTGCATTATTGGAGATGAATCAAAATAAGGTACCAATACAAAGGGAAAAATGCTAAGAGATGTGCATTCAAAATCAATTCTCACTTTACAGTTAGTATTGCACAGTACATCCCTCCAAATTCTTGGTCCCTCAAGTTCCTTCTGCAGAAACATCAAAAAGGGTGACTCACCAAAAACTATGACTGACTCTAAGTGATACATAAGAAAAGTAAGCTACATGGTACATTATAAGTACTATAGCAGAAAAGAACACTACTACTTACCCATAGACCATGTTTGGAATAAGATCATGACGGCTGGTGGTTGAATCAGCAATTGGATCAAATCGATCCTAAAGCAAAAACAAAAAACATCACATAAGATACTCATCAAAAGCACACATAACACACAAAACCAGGAATAATACATCATCAGCTAAAAGGTATTTGCAATGCATCGAGTGCATCTAAGAAAGCTCTATGGTTGTAATCCACATAATTGATGGAATACAAAAGGAGACAATCAAGCAGAGATGGTTTACTGCAGCACAGTATTTGTTTGGAAAGACAAGTGCATATGAAATACTGGACAAATGAACCTGCTACAAGTAGAATCAGTATGATACAACAAACAAAAATTGATTTCCTGGGTCAAGCAAAACAAGCCTCTAAATGGTTCCCTATGTTGCAAAAGGATCTCTTTGAGAGGATAACCACCTACACAAGAGTGAGCCTTGCAACGTGTTTCAGCAAAGGTGCTGGAGGAATGAGTGTTCATGTCTCACCAGTTATGCAACAGCATCTAAGAGGGGCCCAGCAAAGCTATGTAGCCCCTTAAGCTGATCATCCTGTATTGGTTTAATTGGCATTGAGTTTCCTACTGAATGCTGTTAGTAGCGGTCTCTGTCTTCCTTCATTTAATATTTAAATGTTTGTCATGTGTTCACAGTAGAGTGATTATAGTGGGCCGCGAACCATTAAACCAAGACATTAAAGTCTTTAAACCAATAAGAGCAAATCTAGTCCTGGTGTATCCTAAAAAATACCACTACTGTTTGATTGTACGAGCAGCAATCTTACTTCGTCTGAAGAATCTGCGATGCTAAGCTCTCTCAAATCTTATAAAAGACGTATATTTTTGACTCTTCCCTTTAAGCTACTCTGTTCTGACCTATATTCCTATTTTCTGCACCAGCCGGAAACTAAACCTTACAGAAACGTTATTAGCTAGTTGCTGTTACCAAAAACATAAAAATTTAGTAAATACCAAAATATCCTTAAATATTTATCAACCCAAGTTACCATGATATCATTTGTCTACCGGAAATGACCATAGGAAAGGTAAATGTGATCACTCCAGGTAAACAACATGCTTCATAGAGTGTCTATCTCAACAGTTGGAATCTATGCCACTGTATTGTTTGCCATATCTAAGCATGTACCTAAGATTTCATAGAGACTAAAGAAGAAGAATTTTCACTGCAGTAATTTATCGACGTCTCCTTGTTCTGGAATTAGTAAATATACTTCCAAGGCTTACTTACCAAATGTTGTTTGTAAATTTCTTATTCGATGAGAATGAAAACTAAAAATTCAAAAATTTAATTTTATCATAAAAACATTTGACCCTATTTGGCAGTTAAATCCTGCCCGGAAAATGGCAAAGCCGCCAACAATTACTCACATGGAAGATAGAAACAGCTTTGGAAAGCAACCGCCTAGTTTCTTCAGAAGCCATTTTCCCACAAAGAAGTCTCCATCTTATATCAAGACCAATACCACCTACTAAACCTTTTTCCTCGTGTTTCTTCTTTATAACATCCATCAGGGAGTCCGGAAGCTTTTCTTCTCCATCAGCTAGCAGTTTTTGCAAAGCAGAATGAATCTTATTACAGTCAGTGGAACAGAACCATTTCCCCTTTGGCAATTCCTGTAGCATGCATGATATAAATAAGTCATACAGAAAGAATTCTATATGTACTCAAAAGATAGGGAATTATAAAACAAGGAAATTTTGAAATATCAATAACATGTTACACACTTTCAGATCGTCCATTTTATGCTCCTTCAAACAGCCAACATGAAATTCCTTCTCACACTACAAGAAAAATGCATGCCATTTTTTATGATCACAAGCACTGAAAGCCACAAAGTACTTGAAAACCCAAACATGACAATGAAAACAATAAAACATGACGACAACAAATATATACCTGATCACAAAGAATGACTGTGCGGGGGCCAAATCCTGATTTGCTGAAATCATGTCCCCTGGATGCATCAACAATATGAACAAAAAAGTGTAAGCTCAACTCAATGTTTAGGGAAAGAAAGAGAATGTGGGACAAACATTTAATTGCTTCACGTTGAATTGACACCAAGTGTATGAAGAATGGCAGAATATTGCTTCACCAGGACGTGTTATTATGCATGCTTCTTCTTTTTTCCCCTCTCAACAACAGGTTATTTGTTCTCTAATAGAAATATTCTGAAATGAGATGACGAAAGAATGCTCTTTCCCATAGCAATATCCATAATTAAAAAAACTAGTGTTCCCCTGACCAAGGAAAAAAAAATAACCTCAAGTGACTGGCCCAATTATTACTTCAAAAGCCTATATGGTCAGCAAAATATAACTAAAACATGAGTGCACACCACCACCAAAGAGAATAAAATCTCACTACAAGGAGCGTATACTATCCCACCATACACTAGGCGAGACAATCTAGTATAACAATAAAATGAAGCTATCGGTGAAACACGTTTCATTTTTCCTGATTCACTCACAAAAATGATCCACAGGGAGCACGTCTTAGAAACACTTGGAACCTTGAT